>CAXKVR010000262.1:0-81165 GCA_964058845.1 Carex sylvatica
TTTTTTGACAAGATTAATTTAAATTTATTTTACAAAAGAAAGTTAAGGTGCAATTAATGGATATAATCATTATCGGCCCAAAGGAATGTAATGGTTACAAAAATTATTTGTGCAGGTGAGTGATAATAAAGTATAGTGATGACCAAAATTTTTACACATATGTCAATATTGTCGACCCAAAGGAAGGCATATTGTTCGGTATGTTATAGGCTATCAGTACTTTATTATTACGCCAAAGTATCATAAGAAATTGACCCGTTATCCAAAGATAGACGCTTAATGGAAAACGATACTTTATTTTTAAGATGGTTTTCTAAGTCTCATAAAATGTGATGATTTATTAAGATAAGTTACGATACTATGAATGTAACAATGTTGAGGAAAGTTCTGTCTAGACAAGTCGAAATTCGAAGTGTATCCTTAGGAATCCCTGACTTATCTGGAACTTTATCTGGTTGTGAAATTCGTGTGTATACTAACAAAATGAAAAATCATCTCATATATTTTGAGCAAGTTGGGCCTTTATTTGAATGTAATTTATAAATTCATATTTTTTTTATTTGTGTTGTTTTTTGTGATTTTTAGTTCACGTTTTTTCAGTTAGCATTGTTAAAGGCCTAAACAATATTTTTTTATGTTGAATGGAACCAACTTCAAATTTTGACATGAGAACATAGTAATAGTTCTCGATGTCATGGATCTGATCCCTGCGTTTAGAGAAACTTGTCTCATTATTATTGATACAAGTACTTCTGATCAAAAGAAGGAAAAGAAAAAGTGGAACAGGTCTAATCGCATGTGTCTTACGATAATGAAGAGGCATTAATTAGCGCTTAAGGGGTTATAAATTTTATAATCCTACAGAACATCCATTAACAGAAAATGCATTTTTTTTAGGATGTTGAGTTTGTGGGGGGGGGGGGGGGGGGGGGGGGGGGGGGGGGGGGGGGGGGGGGGTTGGGGGTTGAGAAAATAATTGATTTCAAAGAGGAATATGGAATATGTAAATATTCCATCAGGTATTGCGAGTTTTGTGGATATAGATTCGAGTTTTACTCAAAACACCATTATGGACGAAATCATTATTGAAACTCAAACTCAACAAGATGAAACAATACAAAATAAAAATCTAGAGACGAGTGCAGGCCAGATTGTTTCAGACAATACTAGAAGCCCTTAAGAAAATTCAAAAGTGCCAATAAAGAAATATAAAGCTCGTCTTGTCACTAAAGATTTAAGAGACTTTCTATTTGATTTTATTTAATGAATGCAAGCATTAACCGACCCAAAGGAATGTTATATGTTTACATATAATCAATATTGTCGGCCCAAAGGAAGGTATATTGATTGATATATTATTTGAATCATCAATACTCTATTTTTGAAAGTGTTTTTAAAGATCATATTGACATTGGTTACGCATTTTAATTTGGAGCTTTAGTAGATGGATATTAAGACATCGTTTCTAAATGGTGACATTAATGAAACAATCTATATGGTACAACCAGAAAACTATGTGTCAGGAGATGCAAAGTTTATGGTGTGCAAATTTAAGAAATTCATCTATGAATTAAAGAAAGTGTCTCAACAATGGTATTGTAAAATCATAGTGAGTTTATCTTGTTTGGTTTTGAGATAAATTTATTGAATGATTTTATATACCTTAAGTTCTGTGGGAGTGAGTTTGTATTTTTGATTTTATATGTGGATATCATATTGCTTGTCAATATCGATATAAATATGTTGCAAGTCACTATAAACTTTCTGATAAAGAATTCAGAGATGGAAGATTTTAGTGATGCATCATTTAGCCAAGGGATTGAAATACTAATTAAGGGATAAGATCCAAAAGTATTCTAAGTTTATCTCAAGGTTCTCCTTAAGTATGACAAGCAAAACAGTAAATCAGAAAATAAATCTCAACAGCGAAATGAGACAAATCTAGTCTAAACAAGTACCCCAAGTATTATTCAGTTAATAAAATAATGTTAAAGTAAAGTAAAGAAAAGAGTACATAATGATAAATTAAAAATGAAACATGTAGGAACAAACTCTATGTTAGCATATCCTCTTACTAAGGGATTGACACTGGCTAAGTTTGAAGAGCATGTTGCTCGTATGGGTGTAATCTCTATTGAGAATATTCAGTTTTAGTGAGAGTCTGTTATTTATAATTTAATGTTATATTTTTAATTGTAATTTTGGATATGTAACTTGATACATGTAACAAGTGTTATATATATTATAAAGTTTTGACATTCTGTTTCTCGTTTATGTTTGAATATTCGGTTAATTTATGAAATTCAGTTTTAAGATTTAAGTGAGAGACCAAGTTAGAAATAGACATGTGAAGATCACAATTGCATGTAATTTCTATGCTACACATCCACATCATGATTCATGTCATTCAGCTATATTAGTGATGTGATTATTGAGAGTTTAGTTGCGAATAAATGTGACGAATGCCGCTTTAGTCCTTTACTGATATAGTTGATGGATCGAATTGGTTTGATAATATATAAGGAAGACAGTAAAGAAATGTGCGCACATAATGAACACAATGTATAATTAAAAAATCATAACATATTACTCAAATGAGAGATTGTTGGATTTATTGCCAACCTCGTTTGATTTAATGCCAATATTGAGCATATATGTAATCTAATTATGGATTTTTTACTGTCATATATGGTTGTCAATTAAAGTGATCAAATAAGGTAATAGACAATTAATATATTTATTAGGATGTGGTCTAGAAATGTGTAGAACAATTTAGACAAAGATCAAATCATTGATAGACTGATTTAGAAATTTGCAATTCAGAAAATTATCTTTTCAGAGGTCGAAAATATGTCTTTATGGAGAGTTGTGTTGTCTGCACGGATATCAATGCAGTCACACATATTTTGATGCGTCAGCACGATTTTTGATGCATAACTCATTATATCTTTTTCAAATTGGCAAATAACCACAAATGTTATTATATATAAGGATTGGTCCCCAAGGCACAAGGTAACCAAGAAAAGCATAGAAACTGAACATATATTTTTCTCTTAAAAAAATACAATTCTGTGTCTTCTCTTCTTCTTCCACCATCAAAGAATAGATAAGAGAAATTTATTAGAAAATTTGGAGAGAATTTCTCAAGAACTACACCTTACTGTCTTGGAAAACTTATTCCTCGACCTGACGACAAAAGGAGAGAATGACTTATTGCCATTGAAGGCTTGTCTCGTGCTCACGGAGACGGCTTGCTTTACTATTGTTTTGGTTATTTCATGAAAAACGACATTGAATCAGGTATTATGTTCCGCACTTGTGATTTATATTTTAGATCTCTTTGGCATAGAAACTGCAGCAATGAACAGTAGTTCGTTGTAATCTGAGAAATAATACATAATGGCCAAAACTTTGATAATGTTTGTCAAAGTAGAACTAGGTGTTAAGTTCACCAAGTTTCTTTGTAAATTCAATTCTAAAATTTATTGGATTGACCTTCAAACGACAAATTCGAACTGTTAAAACTCATCTCCCTACGAGTGATGCATCTATATGCGTAAATTTTAAAATTTCGAATTAAATTTGTATAGAGAAGTAGTAAAAAAAATATTTAAAAAATAAATGTATTAAAATTAATTTATAAAACCTTTTAATTTTGGCCGCTTATATTCATACAAAATTAATTCAAAAGTTTAAAATTTTCATATTAAACACATCACTCATAGAATAGATAGATTTCAACAATTCAGATTCAGTTTGAAGCTAATCCAATAAATTTTGAAATTGAATTCACAAAGAAACTTGATGAACAGCCTAGTTCTATTCATGTTACTCAATACAAGATTGAATCAACTCCTCTCGTTGATACCAAACCCCAAATCCCAATCCCCAATCCTTAAAAATAGAGATGCGAACTAAACAATGTAAAGTTGTATCTCTCAGAGTAAGGACTTGTCAAAATCAACGGTGAAGTTGATTTGCAATTACTGTAACTACATTATGACCAATTTTTTTTTATTTCGTCAAGAATGTGGAACACCTCGACCATATTTTTTCACACGTTGATAGATGAACGATCAAAAACGAAATTTAAACAATAAGACAAATTACCTGTCATCATTTCTATAATTTTGAACTATGTATCACACTCGGACACATACAGGTAGATACATGAATGAAATAATAATAGTAGCATATGATGATATTCTTTAAAACAAGCATACACATTTTATACAACAACATTTGAATTAGCTCCTTATGGCAACCCCAAGTTTTCAATAGATGGTTTCTTTGAGTAAACCATATAAAGCCCTTCAAAATATTTTTTTTTCCCCATGTGTTTTACGCAGCAAGGACGATAATCACAATGAGTAGCACTACTCCAAATATCACCATCAGCAGGCATATCTACATTAAATTTTATAAAATTTATGTGTTACTACAATAAAGGCAGAATCACAAATAAGATGCTCCAGAAACGAGAAAGTGTTATTACAATTAAGGCAGAATTTCAAATATACTATTCCAAGGAGTCAAATTACAACCCTTCAAAAACTGCATGTGATATGTATACTCCCCAAAGGCTCAAAAATCTCAAATCTATTTATTATGAACTTGCAAGTATCGAGTTTAGCCAAATATCGCTTATTTGGTTAGATTTGATTAAAAACTGAAACTTTAATTCAGATTAAACCATTTCAATAATAATATAAATAAAAGGCAGAAAGTTTTCTCTTGTACAAAGCTCCCCGCTGATCTAATAGATAGTATCCACAGTAGGGGTGTAAACGGATCGGATAATATCCGATTTCGTCCGAATCCGAATTCGGAAAAGTACTTAAATTATCCGATCCGTATCCGAGACTATCCGTATCTGTATCCGAAAAATTATAACGGATGCGGATACGGTAAGACATTTTACTATCCATATCCGACCGTTTACACTTTAAACCACAACAAATGTGATATATGTTCTTAAATTGATTTATTGAATTGTATATTGTACGAATAATTGATTAAATTGCATATAGATATATATTTTGATGAACAATATAACACTATGACATAATTAGTGACTAATATTTTAATAATATAATAGATGTTTTGTAACTAACAAGCTAATTATGAAAAATATCTGTATCCGTCCGATATCCGATCCGTATCTGTACCTGAGACTATTCGTATCCGTATCCGACCGTTTACACCCCTAATCCACAGCGTGTGTGAGGCAGCATACAATTGTAGTTATCTTATTTTAAAGGAAAAACTCAAATTTTGGTCTTTGAACTTCATCAAAAGAACCAAATTGGTCCAAACTTTTATTTGCACTAAGTTAGTCCTTGAACTTGCCCAAAAAGCCAAGTTGATCAATGGAATTTCATTTACACCAAATTTGTCCTTGAACTTGCGTATAGAACTAAGTTAATCCTTGAGTTAAGAACTAGTTTAGTTATTTTGAGAAGTTCAAGGACCAAATTAGTTTCTTGTTGGAAGTTCAAGAACCGATTTTGTACAAATAGAAGTTCATATACCAACTTCGCCCATTTTCTATAATTTCATGACTAACATTTTTTTTTCTTTTTTCAAGAGTTCACAGACACAATTGGTGCAAATCAAAGTTCTGAGACTAAGTTTGTTCTTTAAGGAAAGTTCAAGGATCAAACCTGAATTTTCCCTATTTTAGAGTTGAATATTAATTTCACAAGCAACACGAAACACTAATGGGAAAGATGGGAGTATAAAATTTGGAGGTTCTTTAATTTTGGGAGAACAGTATGATACTTGCAATTGAAGGCAGTATAAATAATTCGAGCTCTCAAAACGTGACAAAAAAAATTCTTCACAGAATAAAGTCATAAACTAATATCAATTGCTCCAATATTTGATACTGCTGTCACTTCACAGCATATGCCAATAGTACCCGGGTCACTTTACTATGGTTATCATCAAAACTTATCAGTACCCGTTTAGGCTAGTTCAGGTTTATTGTTGCACGCACATGGGATCTATACAGGACTTGCAATGGATTATTTTACTTATTCAGGTAGGGTTACGGCAATAGTATGCATGCAAGGCTTCTCTTTGTTGTAGTTCTCATCTTTGCATCTATGTTTGCAAAAGATAAAGATCCTTTATTAAGAAAACAGGAGGGGGAAGGGGGTTACCAAAGAGGAGGATGATTTCTGAGTCTTTGCAGCTTTGACAAGCTGAGCTCTCGCTTGTGTAGTTGCTGCAACAGAATTCTCTACATGGGTGTCAATATCATCTGCAATTTCAATTTTACATATCTTAGTGTATTTTTCTTTGAGATTCCTGTAACTCCTGCGTAAGGAATAAGTACAATAGAAGATGTATAGATAGAGTGATAGAGAAAATGTAGTACCAATCACTGCGCCTTGATCATGGACAAGAACTGCAAGGTCTTTGAAGATTTCATTGACTTCACCAATCTGATGCTGTATCTCTTGAATCCCTTGATCTCTCTCCTCTATCACCGCTTCATTGTAGATTATCTCATTATCCAAAAAGAGCAATTCTTGTCTACAACCACACCACAAGAAAAATAATAAAAACCAAAAAATTACCTAGAAAATATTGTCATTTTAATGCTACCGTTCTTACTAGTATATATATATATAGAGAGAGAGAGAGAGAGAAAGAAGTCTGAGCAATACCTTGCAGATTGGAGGAGAGCCTGCTGTTCCAAAGATTTATCAGAACTGGTTTCCACCTCACCTGCATTATAACTGCAAAGCCACAAATAAATAATGGATATTTGCTTTCACAAAGGGTGTATCGTTTGGACAGAAGCCAGAAAAACTAGCTGAAAGATACGGTAAATTTTCAGAAATTCTCCCTAATGGACCAGCAGTTCTCCTATCCAGCCCTTACAGTTCACAGTTCCAGCTTATCAATGCACAAACCCTCAAATTTGTATCATTTCTTTCCATCAACCAGTAAAAAAATAGAAATTTAAAAAAAAAAAAAGTTTGCTAGATGCTGACATTAAAAAAAAAAATTGATGAGACATCTTTTCAGTCAAAATATGCATATTTTTGTTAGCACTGAGTACTATTCCCATTCATTTCTGACTGAAATCAGATGCTAGTACTAAAATAGTATAGTTTATATAATGTTAAGACATTATCACATAAACTTTCAAATCCGAGAAATGGGTGATGCTTGAGCCGCCTGTACCTGCTTTTTCAGATTGGCTGTCCAATTTAAAAATGCATAGACAGGATCAATATAATGACATTGGTCAAGGGGCGTTTTGATGTGAATTTGATTTGACCGTTTTAGATCAACGGCCCAAATTAAAAAAAAATAGGACCCTACTTTCCTGGGCAAGAATATCAGCAGAAAAGAAGTCAATACTTTAGGACCACTTTTGTAAATTACTCCAACACAAGGGGAAGAATAGAGACCTAGAAGGAAGGAGAGAAGAAGCAGAGATGAAAGGAGCATATGCAGATTCCCTCTCAACTGCAAGCCGTTGCGCTCTTTGAAACTCCTTTAACACTGCTTGCAAATCCTTTGCCAACTTGGCATCAGCTATCTTTTTGCTTGCCTACATCCACAATCAATAAATAACTAAACACCAAGAGTTTCTTTGATATTGAAGTAACATAAGCATTTGAAGGATTGACACAGCACTTACACTGACTTGGGAGCGGTGATCTGCCTCACTCGCCTGTTTCAGCTTATCTGAAGTATCTTTTACCAGATCTGTTATGTATGCTCTTGTCTTGTGCCTGCATTTTTATTATGCCTTCTTTATGTTTTTCTTTCTAATTACCTCTCATTCAAACATTTGGTGCCACCTTATTTTTCTGTTCAATGGTAGACTTCTTTATTCCTAGAATTGGTTTCCCCCCACCAAATTGGGATTTAGAAAAAACAAAATTCAAAATAAAGTCGGCCCATTGGTTAAAGCCTGTCTCGGACAGACTCACATACATGATTTGTCTTTTGGTGTACATAGATAAATTGTGCACAAGTGCTGGAAGTGGGACTACAATTCTCAGCTGAATAGTTCCATAATTCAAACTTAACACTAGAATAGTTCCATCCATGTACCAGAAATTCATCAGGAAGAACTGAGAAACCAAAATTATTGACATGATTAATTCAATTCGAGATTTATTCCAACTCAAAATAGTCGCAATAACTTGTGAATTTGAGATTTCCAACTACAAAGTAAAGTAAAGTAAAGTAAAGTAAAAGTAAAGTAAATGAGGAAGAATTACATACAATCGGTCTCTGAGATCGGCAGTGTCCTTAGGCGTACCAAGCGAATTAACTAGCCTCTGAAAAGTAGCAACAGAGGTATTGATTTGAAAGATACCAGCGGCCACCGCCTGAGAAGCCGTCTGCCCCGCCGGAGCTCCGCCGCTTCTCTTCATCTGCGCCGCTGGGATCCTTCCCGCCTCTAGATCTTGGAAACTCATCCTCGATCCCTATGCTCTCCGCCTCCCCTTTCTCTTTCTTCTCGACCTTAATTCCTCGTCGTTTTGTGTTTCTCCCACCTCAATTCTAGTTTTTTGTTATATTCTAATATATATGATGCTCTAATATGCGTCATAGTCTGCCAAGTCACGAGAGGAGGCTACTTAATCCCTTCCTATATTTAAGTCCGACATTTTTATATTTACGAAAAAAAATATATATTTTATTATAAATAATTAGGTTACAGTCAAAATTTTAAAAATATTCAAATC
This sequence comes from Carex sylvatica, assembly GCA_964058845.1. Taxonomy (NCBI): domain Eukaryota; kingdom Viridiplantae; phylum Streptophyta; class Magnoliopsida; order Poales; family Cyperaceae; genus Carex; species Carex sylvatica. The sequence goes on from CAXKVR010000262.1 coordinate 8,721, forward strand.
AAATATTCAAATCGCAAATATTATTTGCAGTTCAAATTTTTTTTTATATAATATTTTTTGAACCGTAAATATTATTTGCAGTTTTAATTTTTTTTTTTTTTTGCAATTGAGTGAAGTTTTGTGTGAAAATTGACTGACATACAGTCTTGATATCTTATGATCTGTTTGGAGATTTCGTACGAAACTTCACAACCTTGTTCTATTATGTCAAAACTGCATGTCGGTCAATTTTCATCATTTTTGGAGATGTTTTGCTATGTTAACCATGGGCGCAAATTTGTGCTCATAATGCACTCCTTTAGCAGTTTGGGCAATTTTTGAGACCTGATATCTCATGATCTGCTTGGAGATTTCGTACGAAACTTCACAGCATTGTTCTATAATGTCAAGACTACATGTTGTTCAACTTTTACGATTTTTGGAGATATTTTGCTATGTTAACCAGAGGTGCAAAGTTGGGCTCACAATGCACTCCTTCAGCAATTCGGGCAATTTTTGAGACTTGATATCTCACGATTTATTTGGAGATTTCGTACGAAACTTCACAGTCTTGTTCTATGATGTCAAGACTGTATGTTGGTCATTTTTCATAATTTTTGGAGATGTTTTGGTATGTTAACTAGAGGTGCAAAGTTGACCTCACAATGCACTCATTTAGCAGTTCGAGCAATTTTTGAGACCTAATATCTCACGATCTGTTTGGAGATTTCGTACAAAACTTCACAGCCCAACTTTGCACCTCTGGTTAACATAGCAAAATATCTCCAAAAATCGTGAAAATAGACCGACATGCAGTCTTGACATCATAGAACAAGGCTGTGAAGTTTTGTACGAAATCTCCAAACAAATCGTGAGATATCAGGTCTCAAAAATTGCCCGAACTGCTAAAGGAGTGCATTGTGAGCCCAACTTTGCACCTCTAATTAACATAGCAAACCATCTCCAAAATTTATGAAAATTGACCAACATATAGTCTTGACATCATAGAACAAGACTGTGAAGTTTCGTATGAAATCTTCAAACAAATCGTGAGATATCAGGTCTCAAAAATTACCCGAACTGCTAAAGGAGTGCATTGTGAGACCAACTTTGCACCTCTGGTTAACATAGCAAAACATCTCCAAAAAATATGAAAATTGACTGACATGCAGACTTGACACCATAGAACAAGGCTGTGAAGTTTTGTACGAAATCTCCAAACAGATCGTGAGATATCAAGTCTCAAAAGTTGTCCGAATTGCTAAAGGAGTGCATTATGAGCCCAACTTTGCACCTCTGGTTAACATAGCAAAACATCTCCAAAAATCGTAAAAATTGACCGAGATGTAGTCTTGACATAATAGAACAAGGCTGTAAAATTTCGTACGAAATCTCCCAACAGATCATGAAATATCAAGACTGTATGTCAGTCAATTTTCGTACGAAACTTCACTCAATTGCAAAAAAAAAAAAAATTCAAACTGCAAATATTCTGTGTAGTTCTAAAAAAAAAAAAATTCTAACCACAAATATTATGTGCGATTTGGAATTTTAAATACGGACCGCATATATTATTTACAGTTTGGGCATTTTTATAAATTTTTTAAAATCTGATTATTTTTAATAAAATATTTATGAAAATGGGTAAAAATAAAAATCACGGAATTTAAGTTCAACATATAGTTTTTATAGATATATTATATTTTTTAAAATTTAATAATTAACTTTAATATATAATTAATTTTGTTTAACATATAGTTATTAAAATATAATTTGTGTCAAATGCTTATTTTTTGTCTCTTCATCATGCTTCTATAGATGTGGCAAAAAAAAGCTCGTAGCTCGTGGCTTGATCATGCCTCGCACCTGACTCGTTTGTTATTGGACCGAGCTGTTAACGAGCCAGCTCACTACTAGCTCGGTCCAAAATTAACAAGTTCAAGCTGGAGTCTAGCTTGCTCGCTAGCTCACGAGCTAGTTTGGCTAGGCATCAATTTGTGAATTTGTGTGTATTTTATATTGTCTAGCTCGGTCCAACTCGGTTCAGCTCGATCCAAAAAGTTTGTAAAATTTATTATTTTCTTAAAACAAAACCTAGCTAGTCAACTTGCGAGCTAACTCGAGCTGGCTTGTCACGGTTTCAAGCTGAGATTTTAGCTCCGATGCCTTAAGTCCAACTCGCTCAGTTGTAGCTCAGTCTATAATTAACAAGCTGAGTTAGGACCTACCTCGAACCAAGCCAGCTCGTTGCCACCCCTATACTTCTATTTTTAAAAACTTTATTAACTCAAAATTTAAAAAATAAATATCAAATAAAACCATTAAATTAGATGTAATCTATATTATTTTATCTGTACATATGTAAAAAATTATTATACTTAACAGTTATAATTCTCAATGGCGTCTAATAATGATACAAAAGACACATGGCTATTCATTATTATCATTATACTTTGATATAATCTTTGAACATATCTTGGAAAATGTAAATATATAAGTATTAAACGGAGATATTTGTAAAAAAAAAAAAAACTAATTGTCTATAATATTTATTTTAGAAGCAACTAATTTACTTTACTGTTTTTTTAGAGAAATACTTTACTGTTAAAAACACACCGTTAATATTTTTATGAATATTATATATATTTTTTTAAAATTAATGTTAAAAATAACTAGTTTTAAGTGTTTACATATAAAAACATACTTGTTAAAAAAATATTAATTATATTTTCTCAAAAACAGACAGTTTTATAAATAAATAAAAAATCTAAAACATCAATCAAATTATCCTTTCTTTGAACTTTTCCGTCAAACTATCCCTTTGACGTTGAGATCCAATTATACATAAATAAAATTGCCAACTGAATACATTTTCTTTTCTGTGCCGTGTGGTTCCGTGTGGCTTAAGTTGTGCAGTACGTTGAAGTAGAGTGGGAAAAATGGCACGTCCGAGCCGGTTCCGTCACGGAACGGCACGGCTCCGGCACGGCATGACACGGATGTCAGATACGTGTCGTGTTTCGCGTGTTCCGTGCCGTGATCATTCGCGTGCTGTGATCAATTGTTAGCAAAGAAGACATGGCACGGAACGGGAGAAGGTAGGAAACTAGGAGCACCGATTTTGTCACGGCACGACTTGATCACGGCACGCGAGTCACAGCACGACTTGGTCACGGCATGACTCGCGTGTCGTGACCATTTGCGTGCCGTGACCACCCCTCATAACTTTGGTCACGGCACAGCATAGCACGTGAAAAATTAATTTGATCACGGCACGGCACGTAACCAAAATCACAGCGTGTTAGTCACGGCACGACACGTTTTTTCCACACTAAGCTGAAGCGTGTAGTACGCGTACGGATACTAACTAACAGCGTCCTAAAATAGCATCAAAATTAATGCATGTATAATAAAATCAATGAATATATATATATATATATATATATATATATCAAAATCCATCTTAGACCGGAGAATTCAATTGAATATTTGTTTTTTTTCGTGATATATACAAGTTTTATAATATACTAATATAGCTATTGCTATGATATTTTTAATTTGCACTAAGCTCATGTTATTTTTTATTGTACTTTATTATACTAATTGACTCTTTTTTTATAATTTAAATTTAGAACCAATATATATATATATATATATATATATATATATATATATAGAGGTTGGCTACTATGCTTATATAAGCATATCTCCACATATGCTTATAACCCATTTTTGTGTTTCCAATCTCCAAATGGTCGATCTGAACCGTTCATATTGTTCTCCATATTAATATGTGCTTGGAAACTAAATTTTACATTTTTTTGAATTTTTTTACTATTTATTAAGCCACTTTGAAAATCGCTGATCCAACGGTGGCTGCACAAAACAGTAAAATCAGCAGCCACCGTTGGATTAATAATTTTCAAGTGGCTTAATAAATAGTAAAAAAATTCAGAAAAATGTAAAATTTAGTTTCCAAGCACATATTAATATGGAGAACAAGATGAACGGTTCAGATCGACCATTTGGACATTGGAAACACAAAAATGAGTTATAAGTATATGTGGGGATATGCTTATATAAGCATAGTAGCCAACCTCTATATATATATATATATATATATATATATATTTTAATATCATTGATGATATTGTTGAATAATTATTTTTGTACTTATCTATTTTTTGTTTATAAAAATATATAATTTTATATGAGATTAATTTTTTATTCTCCTTATAATATATATTTTCTCTTATATATAATGCACAGACATGATATTAACAAAACAAAATTAATAAATCCTTGTAAAGTTTGCCTTTTAGAAATTAATTTAGATGTTTGTAATTCTGCAACACGGTTTCCAACATGAATTTTTAGAAACACAATTTTCATAAAAAAAAAAATTTGGTCCTGTTGCATTCATTGCGCTTAGACGGACCAGTGCATGCAGTCACCTATATGTGTGTGTGTGTGTGTGTTGCTTGCAGTTGGTTGATGTGGTGTTTTCGTGAGAAGTGATATATATATCTGACGGTCTAGGTGTGTGAAGGATGGAATAATTAAACAGCTCAGGTCGTGGCATTCACAGAAATTTGGCATCTTTGTTGGATGAATTTACCAACAAATTGAGCTACCTACGTACCTACCTTATCTTAAAACAGGGGTACGTGCGGAGCGGTTGCTTTAATTTTCCTTGTTCCCTTGCTACGCTTATGCTATATATACTTGCGTGGAAGACATGTCAAATTAAGGCGGCCAGGAATGGATATGAAAATATTAACGGGCCTATACTATAAATTAAATTATATATAATATGTACGTGTTCCCAAGGCCAATCCCATGCATAATAATGGGCTCAAACCTAATGAATGCCCAATGGATATAATTAATTAATGTCTTTACAATATTAATCACATACTAACTTTAACTTACCCGAGTTAAAAGTTAAAAACAATTATAATTAAACATGTTGCTAGCCGGCCGAAAGATAAACAGTCAGTGTTTGTTGTTCAACACTGACGCTTGAAAAACAGTCAGTGTTTGTTATCAATACTGACGGTTTTAAAAAGAAACAGTCAGTGTTGGTTGTCAACACTGACTGTTTTTAAAGCGTCAGTGTTGAACAACAACACTGACTGTTTTTTAAGCGTCAGTGTTAGTTCTCAACACTGACGCTTTAAAACAGTCAGTGTTGGTGCTCAACACTGACGCTTTAAAAAGAGTCAATGTTTGTTATCAACACTGACAGTTTTTTAAAAACAGTCAGTGTTGAGACCAAACACTGATGCTTTAAAAACAGTCAGTGTTGGTGTTCAACACTGACTGTTTTAAGAGCGTCAATGTTGATAATAAGCATTGACTATTTTTAGAGCGTCAGTGTTGAGTATCAACACTGACGCTTTAAAAACCATCAGTGTTGGTGCTCAACACTGACTGTTTTTAAATAAACAGTCAGTGTTAGTTCTTAATTATTATTTTTTTAAATATCATAATTAAAAATATATTATTTTGATTTGAACATTTCATTGAACACATGTAATACATTAATTTATTTAATAAAATCAAGTTAAAACTTAAAATCTTTCAAGTTTTTACAAATACAAATTAAATAATTGATTTCAACCAGGATTTTGCGTGTGTTGACAAATTTTATAAGGGAATCAAATTAAGTAATTTGTGGATTTTTACAATACAATTAAGTCTTTTAAAATTTATAATATATTTTTAAACTTTGATTAGTTGTTAAGGAAATACGTACATAAATATATAATATGATAATTTAATTTATGTTAAACAAAATAAAAATAAAAATATATTAATTAGAAACTTAGAAACAGTGAAAATTTAAATTGTAGATAGATTTCATGTTAGGAAAGTATAACTATTTGAGAAATAAATTATTAATATCACTTGTATATTTAGAAATAAATTATTAGGGATGTATAACTATTTGAGAATAAAAATTTATGCATTGTGTATATTTTGTAAGATATGTAATAATTAAGTTTAATTGTTTAAATTGAATTTATAGATGCAATAAATATTTTATCGTTGTAATTCATAAAATATAAAAATAGGATTGGAATTATATTTGGTAAGACGTTCGTTGTATAGTGGTTAAAAGTTTGTTAATGATGGAATGGAAAACCTAGCTAATACAATGTAAATTACTAATTAATTATTTTATCAAAAAATTGTAATGCTTGTTTGTTAGAATGAACATATTACGTTTAATAAGTTAATTTACGTGATTAGTAAAATTTAGACAATTAACATCAAATTTTGACTTTAATTTTAGAAAATATTTTGTAATGAAAATTATATTAGTAATATTTATAAAATAATTAATGTTATAACATGTTTAGTGCTTAATTAAATGATTTTAACACATTATATTATATAACATTACATGCATATTGCATATATGACTCACATCTTCTATGCATGAACATGAAATATAAACTCTTATTTCGTGAGTTAATGAAGACGGACGGGAATAAGTAGTCCGTGGGTCGATCGGAACCGTTTAAATTACTAGTACAAAAAACTCATTCACCGACCTTTAACCAACGACTATTTTAATTAAATGACAGTCAGTTCATCAACCTTATACATTGAATGATGATAACTCAGTGTTATTACTCTCATATATTAGTAGTGCATTAAAAAGAAAATAATTAATGAATTGATAAAACTGCCTTTATAGATAAATTAATTTAGATAATATTATATTTAAAAAAATATTATAATGAACACTGACTGTTTTTCAAAAAACAGTCAGTGTTTCTTGCTACCACTGACTGTTATTTTACATTGAATAAGTCGTCGGTGATTTTTCGATCACATATCCTAAGTACACGGTGAATTTCATTTCCCGGGTTTGAAACTCAAAATTTCGATCAATCGCGAAATATTTCCCTTCTAATTTTGATTTCCATTCTAAAAACCACGAAGCTATAAAAACCGCGAATCATCTCTCCTTCTAAACCCTCCTCTCACCGCGTGAGTACTCCCCACCCAGCGTGAGCTCTCACCTCACTAAGCGGCGGAGCATTGGCCCGAGCACATACCCTAAGCCGCATGAGTACTCCCCACCCAGCGCGAGCTCTCACCTCACTAAGCGGCGGAGCATTGGCCCGAGCACATACCCTAAGCCGCGTGAGTACTCCCCATCCAGCGCGAGCTCTCACCTTACTAAGCGGCGGAGCATTGGCTCGAGCACATACCCTAAGTCGAAAACCTCAACCGTGAGTTCTCCTGAGTACTCCCCACCGTGAAACATTGGCAACAAAATCGACTGGTTATCAGCACAATTCAAAGTCGGACACTGCTATCTCTTCAGATTTCTCCCTCCAGGTGCGTAAATTTTATTCCTCTTGCCAATAAGTAAGGTTTCAGATTTGTAGGGTACTGGTATTTACCAGTAAGTAGGGTACTGGTAAATTCCGTTATTCCCCTTATGGTACTAGTATTAACTCAAACAGATGATATAGATTCACTCAATCAGTGATATGTCAAAAGTTTAGATGCATGACCTTACTCATTAACCTTTTCAATATCACCAGTCTTTGAACAAGAACAAATGTTAATCTTATATCCCCTCTCTGTTCACAATTACCAATATATTCTTTTACCAATAATCTCCACATGAACAAACCCCATCCCTGAAATGGTGGAACCTCTTCACATCCCTCAAAACAATCTCCCTCCTTTCCATTTTTGATACGTATTTCGGTATTTCCAATTTTACCCCTTCATATAATTAATTTGTTATTTTCCCCTCCAGTTCAAATTTGCCTCTCTTCAAATCATTTCTCCGTTTTAGTGACAGGGGTTGTTCAGTCCAAGTTATGCTGCCACAAATTTGTGAATTTTTTTCTAGCCAATTGGCTACACATAATTTTGATTTCTTTATATAGAAATGCTCATATTAATCTGTACTATATGTGTGATTTTTGTGGTAGCCTTTCTACAAGGTACTGGTAAGGAGGCTTGATGTCATGGTTCCTATTTCTAGCAGCAGAAAAGAAAAGATATTAGAAACTTGAAAAAGCTGAACTTTAGAAATCCATTAAAAATGGAAGAAAAATCCAAATAAATCAAAATTTGGCTCTAAACTGTGTGGAATGAAGTCCTCTACATACTGGTGTAATTTATTTTGCATTTCACTCCCTGCATCAGTCTGCACTAACTGATTTACCAGAACAGATCATTTTCATTGGTTTTGGGGTTATAACATGGTTTTAAAAGCTTCAAGCCACTGTTTTGACATGAGTAAGCATAGAGACAAAATCAAACAAGCTTCATTGTTTGTATTTGCTTGAAAAACTGAATAAGGGTTTCTATTAGTGCTCAATGTCAAAATTGAATTAGGGCTTCTATTTGGCATTGATTTATCTTGGATAAAATTAACTTATTATGTACTCATGTAGTGTGATTTACCGACAAAAAAATATACATCGACGCAACTTCATGCAATAACAAGACAATGGTGTAGATTTTTCTTGGACAACTACTAATCTATTTACAAGACATGTAATGCTTTGTAAATTTTGTTATATTTGCATATTTTGTTCATATTTTAGTTGCATATTTTGTTCATATTTGTCATGTAAATTTTGTTATAGTGTTTTTTTTTTTGTGAATGAATCTATTATGTTTTTTGATGAATGAATATATTATGTTGTCTAAATTATTTGTATGATACTTTGTTTAACATCAATAAATGTTAAATAGTAATATATGGCTAGCAAAAATATGGAGGCTAGCCCAAATATAAACAGAACCATGTCGAAATTTTTATATCAACACTGACGGTTATAAAGCAAACAACGAATGTTTTTAATATCTATACTGACGTTTTTAATATCAACACCGACTATTTTTAAAGAGTCACCGCTGAATTCCAACACTGACTATTTTTCAAAATAGTCAGTGTTTGTACTCAGCACTAACTCTTTTTCAAAACAGTCAGTGTTGGTACTCAACACTGACTGTTTTTAAAGAGTCAGTAAAAGATCACTTTCACTGGCGCTGGCTTTACTGACGCCACTGTAACAGTTGGTGTAGGAATATTTGAACAGTCAGTGAAAGAGTTTTTGTACTAGTGAAATACATATCTTGGATATAATTATTTAAAACAGTTATAATTAATTAATTGTTAAAATATTAATCTATATTACTAACGAATTCGCATTACGCATATTAATTAGCAGAGACTCAGTGGAGGATTTTGATTTTTTTGAAGATAAGGTAACATGTGTTAGGTGGTTTTATCGTTTAATATCTATTGCACGTTAATTGACGGTACGGCCGCCGCTTGACCGGGATTTAATGAATTAAGCTTGTGGCCTTGTCGTGAGTCTCGTGACCGACGTGTGGGAGTGGGGTGGGGTGGGGGGGTGTGTGTGTGTGTGTGTGTTGGGGGGGGGGGGGGGGGGGGGGGGGGGGGGGGGAGTATTATTTGAACTTTGAGATTCGCACAGAACGTATTGCAGCGGTTGAGATTTGTTTTCCAAGAAGTCACGCAAAATATGAGATATCTCAGAGGATGCGAATTCTGTCGTCTCACAGGGAGGGAGGAATTTTTTTCATAAACCATAATTAATAAATTAAAAATTAAGAAACTAATATGATCTTTTTTTTTTGAAAAAAACCATAAGGATCAAACGGTCTGTTCGATCTCTAAAATTCTATTTTTTCAGACCGAACGGACGATTCGGTCTCAACGTTTTTTTTTTCATCTGTAGCCACAGAAGATCTTTTCCTGCGTTTTTTTTTTCGCTCGGTCTCCCTTTTTATTTAATTTTTTTAATCCAACTCATCTTCTCCTTTTTCTGCGTCGCACTTCTCCATTTTTTTTCTTCCTTCATAGCTTCCTCTTACTTTCTTCCTCATTCAATTTTTTTTTTTTAACTCTCAAAACTTATGTAATTTCTATTATAATTACATAGGTTTATATAATTTTAAAAGGAGAACAAAAAGAGCTTCAGATCTACAAGTTTCGTTAGGTATGTATTTAATTATTTTATTTTTGAGAATAAGAAATCAATCATCTGTTGGAGGAAAGATGAAGATGGATATTTATATTAAAGAAAAAAAACATGGAGACCGAATTCCTAATTTGATCTCCAATTAAAATTGTCGGGCCAATTATAACACTTGTTCAGTCAAACTACTAATAATTATTTCTTTAGAAAAATTAAAAAGTTTACTTTATCTTTAATCTTTACTTTGAAATTATTTCTTCAGTCAAAAAAAAAAATTGAATGAGAAAGAAAGTAAGAGGAAGAATGAAGGAAGAAAAAAAAAATGAGAAAGTATAATGCAGAAAAGGGAGAAGAGGAGTCGGGTTAAAAAAATTAAATAAACAGGGAGACTGAGCGAAAAAAAACGTAAGAAGGAATTTTCTGTGACTGCAGATGAAAAAAAAGGTTGAGACCGAATGATCCGTTCGATCTAGAAAAATAAAATTTTGGAGACCGTTCGGTCCTTATGATTTTTCAAAAAAAAAAAATATTAATTTCCTAATTTATTAATTTATTAATTATGGTTTATGAAAAAAATTCGGGAGGGAGAGTCAGTGAGTTTCAAAATACACTGTACCACGTGGCAACACACCTACATCGAGCCCCACGCCCCCAACCGATTTCACATAAGAAGGTCAAACAACGACACCACCACCACAACAAACAACAAACAACTCCAAAGCATTAATTGTTTTATCCTATCCTAAAAAAACAAAACAACTCTAAATTGTGTTTACCTTTCTTTCTTTCTTTTTTAACAGCGTAATTAAGAATTCTCGATTACAATCAAATTCAGTTGGATGTATCCGATGAATTATATATGCGGATAACTTTAATTAAAGGTTTATAATTAAAGGTTAAATATAGGGAAATATATATCTAGCTAGGTTCCTTTCGGTTATCAGTGGCTTCGGAACTATACATACATAATTTATTATCAATCAAAATTACTCCATCTTATATATTGATGGGGATGGATACAATCGTCCAGTCCTCCGGGCAATACTTATTTCCACTTCAAGCAGGACGGATCCAGTATATATCAATGAAGCAGTCGCTTTTGTTACAATTTATTGCTTAAAGTTAATTTAATAGTTTTTGGAGTTGAGCTCATCAAATATTTTATGAGCTTAAGAACACTCTAGTTCTATTCATAAAATATCTCCATTCTTATATTATGCACGTAGATGTTCTTATCCGCCAATCAAATAATATCAGCCCTCCAATCAAATAATTTGTCTTATTTTTATTAAATGCATCTTTTTTTTACGTGTACAAATCTAAATTTAGTTAAAAACATACTCACCACACATACTGACACATGATATGTTACAATTAAAATTGAATAGAGAATAAAATTGGAGAGCAAATCAATTTATTCATTTTCTTATTTCTCCTCTCCATCTATCTCACATTCCTTATTTTCTTATTTAAGAATCATGAGATGATCAATTTATTTTTAAAAATATCAAATGTTGACATCTTTTTAAAGTATTTTATCAACATTTGATATCTTATATTTGATATCTCCAAATTTAATACATACTCAATTTAAGCTATAGTGAATCTTTTTACAATTTTACTTCTTCAATTTTGATAAGATAAAATATTCTTTTTTATTAGTATGTTCAGGTTCGTTCTTAGTTTCAGTTGTTAATTATAAGGAGAACATATATTAAGAAGAGATTTTAGTGACATTAACAATAATTAGTGTCACAAAATGAAGCAACTAATTTATTAATATGAATTCACTTTTATTAAATATTTTTTGTTCTTTTGACTTTTGCCTATGAGATGTATATATTTCTACAAGCTATTTGTTTTTTGTTTTTTTTTTATCAAATCTCTTTATTTGCATCAAAGTTTGAAATTTAATTTATAAATCAAACTCTTGATCTTCTTCATTTTATAATATATTTTCATTGCAACACATAGATACGATACTAGTAACAAGAATAAATATAGTCGTAACTCGTAACATTTGTTACATTAATAAAAAAAATAAGATGCAACAGGGAGAGGGAGAGGCACCAAAAGTGGGAGGCAAATAGAGAACAGTAGGAGAGAGAGGGAGGAGCTTTTTTTAGAAATCATAAATAAAAAAATTAATTTTATCAAATCAACTTGAATGCTTTGTTTTTAAAAAAAAATATAAGAATCGAGATACCATTCCCCCCTCCCCCCCCCCCCCCCCCCCCCCCCCGCCCCCCTCTTTTTTTTTGGGGACCGAATTGTCATTTTGGTCCCAGTCATTTTCACATATTTTAAGAATAAAATACGTTGAAAAATTGTGAAAATACCTCGGGCCAAATTGTCATTTCGGTCACGAAAAATAAAATTGAACTAAATTAGCATTTCAGTTCTTATGATTTTTGTAATAAAAAAAAAAGTAACCATGTTGGTTTTATAAATATATATATTTTTAATTATGGTTTATAAAAAGAATTCGAGAGGAAAGGGAGAAGAAAGTGAGTGTACAGGATTATTTTGTCAAATTTTTTTAAAGAATGGTATTTTGTTTAATAATATGATAAATAGAGTATTTCTAAATTTTCCGTGAAAATAAACTAATTCAACTAATTCAACAAATTTTGAAATTAGTCAGATATTAATATTGATGCGGTTGAAAGCGAAACACTTCAAATGATTTAGAAGATTTATAAGTCATATTAAAAATCTTCAATTGACTAAATTGTTATGTTTTTTTTCAATGAGCGAGGCTATGGTACTTTGTAAAGTACATGTCGATTTGTATTATAAATTTATATTTTTTATTTTTGAAGTTCAAATAATTGATTCGATTCAATGTGATCTTCTTATGAAAATGTATTTGGAGATCAAATTTTACATTCTTTACAAAATTTTTTTATTAATTTTCAAAATAAGAAGAAAAATCATCTAATTTAAAAATTCTGGATCATTCAAAAGTATTGATTTTCAACCTTTATAAAATAATAGTAAAAATATTCTAACAAGAGTAAGATCTGATTTTCAACTACATTTTCATATGAAGATCATGTTGAGCAATTTAGATATACTAATTGAACTTTAGAAACAGAGATATGGATCCATAGTATAGGGTGATCCGTGCTTTGCAAAGCGGCCTTTTTTATTAATATCCTAAAAAAAGATTTTTTTTTTAAATTGCCTTTATGTTTGGTTTTTTTTTTTTTTAATGCCCCGACCGTCAGACCCATGGGTGGCCTACCCCTCCTAGCAGACCGTCTGGGCCAGGGGTCTTTTTTTTTTAGTAGAGAGATCTTAATATTTTGATTTAAATAATTTTGTGAAGAAAAAATTTTCTTTTTAGAGTGTATGCCAAAAAATAAGACATTTGATATATTTATGAAGTGATGTCGTAACTCTTTATAACTTTGATTTGATTTATTAGTTGGATATCACAAGTCTAACGATAAAACTAAGGACTTGGCCTTGATTCTTGTCAACATATATCATTTGCTTATTGTCAACATATACCATTTTTTTAGAGAATAATTAGATTATTTGATTATTGTCAACATATATCATTTGCTCGGAGATAGACAAACGAACAAGATAAATAGTAAATGCATTTTAAAATAATTATATGGATCACTCTTGAATAATCCCTTAGGCTATTGACTAAATAAAATACCAATCGTTGTATGCCTACCGTTGAACGAAAACTTAAACTGAATTTTTGAGGCACTAAATGATATTTTTTTTAATTCTGATGCTTTGGATACCTCGGGGTGTGTTATACATGCAAATCCGACTTTCATAGCCAAAGTTATGGCTGTTCAAAGTTTTTTCATAAGTCGAACTTTGAAAATTCATAACTAATTGTAAAAAAATCTAAATAATTGAAATTTGTATCAATTCTGTGTATTTTTTAATGCTATACATGTTGGTGTAATAACTTTTGCAATTTGGTCCGTGTATCAGTCCAGACTTGCTGATTTATCAGAAGATGTCAAATTTGATGTTTTTAGTGCATTGCACTATACCAGTGGCCTTTGCTTAGTGTTGTTGAGTTTGGACTTGGTACTATTCCCACAAAAGTGTATGCACAAAGTTTTAGTACAGTAAATTGTACCTTTCAAACCTTAAATGCACTTTCGAGTCAGATTGCAAGTGCACAATCCTATCGCGTAGTATATTGTCGGGTATTGATCACAGAGACGGTTTAAGTCTTAACCAGATTCTACCTAAATTAATTAAAAATTAGAAGTTGGAAAATGTTAGTTTTGGTATTTAAGTTTCCTAAACAGTTCAGTAACAGTAATCAAATGAAAGAAAGTAAATTGATTTGAATTTAATCAATGATAAAAAGATATTTTCAGAGTTTCAGACTTCAGCTCAGTTCTGTCTCAAGGCACCCGGTTCGTGTAGTTTCCTACACTGGTCGTGTCCAGTTACACGGGCCAGGTACTTTCGTACACGGTCCGTGTGGGCTCGAGTTAATGCACCAGTTACTGTTTTTTTGTGTTGTTCCTTTGTGTAGGGTTCAACTGACCAGACCTAATATTCCTAAACCTCAACTATCGTATGTTGGTTCATTAACTTGGTATGGAATTGCAATATTTACCCTCTTAGGATTTTGAATCTCAACTTTCATATATTGGTTCGAATTACTTAGTTGCTTGTTTAGTATACTAAAGGTACCCTCTTATATGTCGATAAGAGGAAATGTTCACCTTTCAGCTACTATTTAGTTTCACCTTTCAGATCACTAATTCTACCTCATTTACTTAGTTTGATTGAGATATTATAAGGGTTGAAATGCGCTATAGACGTGATCATGCATCTAATGGCAAACCAATAAAAATCAAACAATTTAATCTAAGCAATTAAAATCAAATACAATCAAGCAAACACAAATTCCAATAACTAAGATGCAAAACAAAACATTCGATTACATCATAACCCTAGAAACTAAAAAGTCTACTCAAACATAGTTCTAGAACAAATAAAACAGATAAGAGAATAAGAAATCATGATAAAACCCAAAGAAGAAGAAGATTCACAACAAAACTCGCGTCTTTTGCTTCTCAACTTTGCCTCCATAAATAGCCGTCAATTCAAATCCTAGAAAATACTTCTCTGCTCCAGAATGATGTGCTGGTACAAGAAATCCCGCTTATAAGCTTTTTTGACCGACCTTCCTTCAATTATCTTTATTTTCAAATTCTGGATCTATTTTCGAAAATGCTTGACACGGCCCATGTGGAAATATATATGGACCATGTGCCTGTGTTTTTCACTCAGATTGTAGATCTTCTCGCAAGCTTTCTGAAAAGTTATCATACACTCAAAACAGAATTATGAGTTAAAATCTATGACTGTTTTAAGTTCAGATGCTGAAATTTCAGCATCATATACAGGTTGTGTGAATGGTTTCCTGGTCGTGTTTGTAGTCGGGTAGAGAGTTGTACGGTGTGCATAAGAAGGTACACGGACCGTGTATAAACCTTCAAATTCCATATTCTTCCTCGTTTTCTCTCATTTTCTGCAAAGTAAAAATAAATGCGCAGCAGTACCACATTATATAGATATTCAATGAAATATGACCGATTTAATAGTTTTAAACACATATTTTGGTATAAAATACAGATCGAAATATAAATAAGTTTGTGAGATATTAAATTACCTCAAGCTGAAATCTTACTTGTCCTCAAGCTAAAATCTTGCTTGTCCTCAAGCAAAAATTCCAACTTAGGTATCGGGCTGGTCTTTGGATTACCTAAATGCAAATTAAATTCTAAATGTGAAGAATTTACGTGAGTTTGCTATAGTTAAGAATTTCGAGAATCCTTTTGGTCAACAACTTGGACTTTCCTTTATAAATTTTGATTCACCCCACGAATTGACTAATGAAACTTCATATTTTGAGATGTTTTAATAGTTGCAAAAATTAATTACTTGAATTGATTAATATTTCATTCTTTCACTGAAACTATTCCTTCGTTTGTGGTGATTTTTCCCATTTTGGCCCCAAGCTTGGAACAAACTTAGGTTAGAAAGTCATAGACTTCGTGTGTTGATATATGCAAAGTTCAGATTGTTCCAGTACTCTTTTTTCTTTTTTTATTTATTTGGAAGATGACTCAAAGGCGTCCAGTAGGACTTATTGACAGTACTCTTATTTTCTCCATCTTTTCATTCATCATTTTTTTTATTTTTCTTTCTTTTATTCATTTGCATATACCATGAATACACACATCCAATGGTATTCTTTCATACCAATGGACCCCAATCTTTCTTTTATTTAAAATTCCTATTTCCCTATTTTAAAAGGAACAGTTCAGTTTCAAAATATTTTTTCGATACAGTTCAAGTTTTCATCTTTTTAATTTCTCAAAATATCCCATTCTAAGCAGTTCTTTGATCAAGTATGGGGTTAGTTCAAAATTTTCAAGGTCATCCTAATTATAGCCAAAATTTTCTACAAAAATCCCTAATTCTAGCAATTCACACAAATTTTCACCTAAAAATACAAATTTTTGAAAAATAAACATGACATAAATACAGATACAGTTTTTTTCTATTCCACCCCCCCCCCCCCCCCAAGCTTGAATAAAGCATTATTCTCAATACTTGAATTCGCACAAGAAAAAGTAAATAAAAGAAAAATATGAAAACTAACCAAACATGGAGTAAGGAGTGAGGCAGGGACGCCTCACTGGTTGGTGGAAGGTGGGTCGAGTGGATCTGGGTGGATGCCCACTTCTGAGGTGCGTGGACCATGTGCTGGTCTACATGGCCCGTTTGATGGTCTGCTGGAAAAGTCCTGATTGGTTTCATGCTTGTCACCTTCTCGATCATAGTTTGCTGAGCTTTCATTAAAATACCCTGAATCACCATTTGCAGAGCTTTCAAATCCTCCAAGAGTCTGAGATTAGCTCGGGGAGGCTTGAGTTCAGGAGTTGGTTGCTCTATCTGGACTGGGGCATGGTCCGTGTGAGATGTGTCAGATCCTTGTACTGCCCCTGTGTGAGCCTTGTGTGACCCGTGTGCTTCCTCATTCTTCAGCTCCTCTTACTGTGGTGCATGGTCCATGTGTCATTTCTTCCATATTATCAAACCTTGCTTCTGTTGCACACATCTTCTCTTTGGCAGCTTTCTTCACTTGCAAATCAACAAATATTCAGGATAATTTTTAAATGAGCTACCGTATTGCTCACGAGATTGTTCCTTGGTTAATTGATCAACCACATCAACCGCGCAGCTTGTTTCGGGTTTAGATGGGCACTTTATAGCTCGGTTGAGATTAAACTCTACTTTCTCATCTTCAATTCGCAGAGTCAGAGTCTCATTCTCCACGTCAATGAGTGTTCGAGCTGTCTTTAAAAATAGTCGTCCCAGAATAATGGGGATTTCCTTGTCCTCTTCCATCTCTATGACAACGAAGTCAACAGGTACATAAAACTTGCCAACCAGAACCGGCACATCTTCCACTATGCCAAGTGGTAATCTAACGGAAGAATCAGCAAGTTGTAGAGTCATGCCTGTAGGTCTGAGCTCACCTACTCCCATCCGATGGTGCATGGCATGAGACTCACGCTCGCCCCTAAGTCACATAAGGCCCGCTTGATAGTAGCTTTCCTGATTTTGCAAGGAATAGAGAATTTACTAGGGTCCTCTAGTTTGGGCAGGAGCTTTCTACTCAAGATTGCGCTGCACTGCTCTGTGAGTTTTACCTTCTCATGTTCCCCCAAGCTACACTTGATCGTGAGGATTTCCTTGAGAAACTTGGCATATGTTTGTATTTAGGTCAATGCATCTATGAATGGAATGGTGATGTGCAGTTGCTTGAGCACTTGGAAGAACTTGGCGAATTGCTCATTGAGTCTGGACTCAGCTATCCTCTGAGGAAAGGGTACAGGTGACCGGTAGGGTGACCGGTAGGGTGACCGGTAGGGTGACCGGTAGGGTGGTGGTTTCTCATCCATCTTCTTTCTTTGACCTTCAGCTTCCTTCTGCACGGCCCGTGTACCATCTGTACGGTCCGTGTTCACAGTTGTCAAGGCAGGTCATGTGGGCTTTGCACAATCAGGGTGTTCTTTAACAGGTGGGGTTTGCACGGTTCGTGTACTGGGCAACTGGGTCAGTGGGTATGGCAGGTCCTTGATAATTGGGCATGGTTATAGATTTTACCTCTCCTCTGGGGTTGGGTTCTGGTTGACTGGGCAGTATTCCAGTAGGTGGTTGTGCAGAAGCAGCTTGTTGACCCAATTGCGTTTCCCATGCCTTCCTTTGAGCAGTCAAATCGACCAGTTGAGCATTCAATGCTTGCAGTTGCTCGAACATCATCTGATTCATCTTTCATTTCTCATGCATGAAATCACTTACAATAGGAGCGATATACAGCTTAGGAGAATCGGATTGACATGATCGGTTGTTCGAGTCAGGAAAAGAAACATTATGGTAGAACCCTCGGTTGTTGCTGCTGCTCAAGGGATTGTTGAATTATGGTCTCGAAAAGTGGGATGATTCATTATTGATATAGTTTACTTGCTCAGGTTCCTCATCCCTTTGCGCCAGTGGGCATTGCTTATAAGTGTGCGCCTCATCTCCACACATAACATAAGACACAGGTTGATGGTTGACAATAGATTTCACAGTCATCTTGTCGAAAGCCTTATGCATGGCATCTAGCTTGGCTGATAGAACAGTGATCTAATCAACTTCGAATCAGCCGCCTCATCGGTCGCCTCCTCCAGCTCGAGTGTTGCCGCGACCGAACCACTGTTGATTCTGAGCCATGCTATCAATCATATTCATAGCCTCGTGAGGTTATCTTTCCATCAATGCTTCACATGCAACAGCATCAACAGAAGTGCGAGTGCTTTCTGTTAAACCATCGTACAAAGTTTGAATCAACAACCAATCAGGTATACCATGGTGTGGACAAGAGTATTGCAATTCCCTAAATCTTTTCCATGCCTCATTTAAGGGTTCATCAGACCTTTATCTAAAACTGGTCAATTGGGTCCTAACCTTGGCAGTTCTTTTATTAGGAAAAAACCTAGTCAGAAACAGATTAGACAGTTCCCTCCAATTGGTAATGGAATCCCTTGGTAATGACCCTGACAATTTATTGGCCTTATCCCTAAGAGTGAAAGGAAACAGTGCAAGTCTAGTGTAATCAGTTGTTAAGCCATTAGTTTTGACGGTTGTGCAACATTCGAGAAAAGTTTGGAGATAGGCATGTGGATCCTCATGTTCCAAGCCGTGGAAGGTGTTCTGCTGCACTATGTTGACAACTCCCGGATTAAAGTTCGGTTGTTGTCCCATAATTCTTGGTAGCATGATTGCTCCCCTTATGTCTCCAGCTCTCGGTACATTAAACTCGCGCAATGTCCTTGGCACGTAGCCATGCATGTCTTCTTCCTGATCAATCAGGTCATCCTCTCTGTCTTTTTCCCCAACGTTGCTCATTATTGCTTTGCTTGAAGTAGACTTCTCTCTACTCGGGTGCTCGAAGTGTACGGCCTGTGTATCAGTTATACGGTCCATGTGGACTGGCGTTCGAGCAGGAGCTGAGCACACAGACCGTGTGTTGTTTGCTCAGTTCGTGTCGATAGGTGGTGCAGAAACTACTGGATCGGGAGGTGCTCAATCTGTAATCACCCTTTGGAGGTGGTACAAATGTCAGCTTTCCTGAAAGAGAGAAAAATAAAAGAAATGATACAGATTAAAATCTAGATTAACTAAAATAAGCAAAAATGCAAAAAATAAATGATGCCGTTCCCGGCAACGGTGCCAAAAACTGGTTCACACAAAAGCCTATGCACAAAGTTTCAATACAGTAAACTGTACCTTTTAAACCTTAAATACACTTTCAAGTTAGATTGCAAATGCACAATTCTATCGCGTAATATATTGTCGGGTATCGATCACAGAGATGGTTCAAGTCTTAACCAGATTCTACCTAAATTAATTAAAAACTAAAAGTTAGAAAATGTTCGGTTTGGTATTTAAGTTTTCTAAAAAGTTCAGTAACAATAATCAAATGAAAGAAAGTAAATTGATTTGGATTTAATCAATGATAAAAAAGCATTTCCAGAGTTTCAGACTTCATCTCAGTTCTGCCTCAAGGCACCCGGTCTGTGTAGTTTTCTACACGGGCCATGGGCCTGGTACTTTCATACACGGTTCGTGTGGGCCTCGAGTTAATGCACCAGTTACTGTTCTTTTGTGTTGTTCCTTTGTGTAGGGTTCAACTGACTAGACCTAATGTTCCTAAACCTCAACTGTCATATGTTGGTTCATTAATTTGGTATGAAATTGTAATATTTATCCTCTTATGATTCTAAACCTCAACTTTCGTATATTGGTCCGAATTACCTAGTTGCTTGTTTGGTATACTAAAAGTACCATCTTATCTGTCGATAAGAGAAAATGTTCACCTTTTGGCTACTATTTGATTTCACCTTTCAGATCACTAATTCTATCTCATGTACTTAGTTTGGTTGAGAGATTATAAGGGTTGAAATGCGCTATAGACGTGATCATGCATCTAATGGAAAACCAATAAAATCAAATAATTTAATCTAAGCAATTAAAATCAAACACAATCAAGCAAACACAAATTTCAATATAAAATTCCAATAACTGAGATGCAAAACAAAATATTCGATTACATCATAACCCTAGAAACTAAAAAGTCTACTAAAACATAGTCCTAGAATAAATAAAACAAATAAGAGAATAAGAAATCATAATAAAACCCATAGAAGAAGAAGATCCACAACAAAACTCGCGTCTTTTGCTTCTCAACTTCGCCTCCAAAATATAGCCGCCAATCCAAATCCTAAAAAATGCTTCTCTGCTCCAGAATGATGTCTCTGGTGCAAGAAATCTCGCTTATAAGTTTTTCTAACCGACCTTCCTTCAATTAGCCTTATTTTCAAATTATGGATCTGTTTTCAGAAATACTTGACACGGCCCGTGTGAAAATCTACACGGACCGTGTGCCTGTATTTTTAGCTCAGATTGTAGATCTTCTCGCAAGCTTTCCGAAAAGTGGTCATACACTCAAAATGGAGTTACGAGCCAAAATCTATGATTGTTTTAAGTTCATATACTGAAATTTTAGCATCATATACAGGTCGTGTGGATGGTATCTTGGTCGGGCAGAGGGTTGTACGGTGTGCATAAGAAGGTACACAGACCTATAAACCTTCGAATTCCATATTCTTCCTCGGTTTTGCCCATTTTCTACAAAGTAAGAACAAATGCGCAGCAGTACCACATTCTATAAATATTCAATGAAATACGACCGATTTAATAGTTTTAAACACAGGTTTTGATCCAAAATACGGGTTGAAATATAGATAAGTTTGTGAGATATCAGGTACCATACCAGATGTTAGTCTATGGTGCATTGTGCATGGACATGGATCTAATTTGAGATTTTAATATATTTTAGTAGCTCTAAACTATTGTTTTAGTACCAGAAATAAAGAGAAGAAGATCAACAAGCTGTGAGATGCTAAGTAGAGGTGTAAACGGATACGGATAATCCGCTCCGTATTTGCTCCGTATCCGGAGATTATCCGTATCCGGATTAAATGGATATGGATAATTGCGGATACGGATACGGATAATTTTTGTATATGGTGAAAAAATGGCGGATACGGATACGGATAATTTCATGAATGTGAATATCCATATCGTATCCGCAATTATCCGGATCCGAAATTACTCCCAACTAACTTTAACTTTACTGCTCCGGATAGAAGTTGTTATATATTATTCCATATTCATTTCAATCTTAGTTGTGGTATAAATGATAATCCAATATGGTTTTCAATTTAATCTCTTTTTAGCTGGTGATAGTGCTACAATAACCCAATTTCATTTTGTTTTTACCTCAATTTCTTCATTCTCTATTCTTTTCCATTTAAGACTTTAGTCCGTAAATGTAGTATGCTTTTAGTCTCTGCTAAATTGGTTTTAGTCATTGTTTCAATACAACAACAAGTCATTTTTTTGTATCTTACAGTGCATAACTTAATTATCCGACAATTATCCGATCCGTATCCGTATTCGAATCCGTATCCGTTGATTATCTGCTCCGTATCCGTATCCGTTTAAGGCGGATATGGTTTTAAATTTTGATATCCGTTTACTATCTGTATCCGTATCCGTATCCGTATCCGCTCATTGAAAAACGGATACGGATATGGTATTAGCATTATCCGCTCCGTTTACACCCCTAATGCTAAGTCCTTAATTAGTGTTATTTTTAAACTTGTGATATCCAACTGACAAGCCAAATTAAAGTTATAAAGAGTTACGTCATCACTTCGTAAATATATTAGATGTCTTATTTTTTTGACATACACTCTAAAAAGAAAACTTTTTCTTCACAAAATTATTTAAATCAACATTTTAAGATCTTTCTACTAAAAAAAAAAAAAAAAGACCGCTCAGACCCCATGCAGTCTGGTCCTTAGTGGACCGCCCCTGGCCTAGGTGGTCTGCTAGGAGGGGTGGGCTGCTCATGGGCCAGACGGTCGGGGCATTTTAAAAAAAAAAAAATCAAACATGAGGGCAATTTTAAAAAATCTTTTTTTTTTTTTTAGGATATTAATAAAAAGGGAAAATTTTCAGTGTGCCCATTCAAATTTTCAAAATAGCCAATTTTCCCATAAATACATCATAATAGCTAATATTCTCATATAAACTTAACTTTTTTTTCTTTTATCCCCTTTCATTTATTTTATCTTTTATTGAATTATTTTCAGAATTGTATTGACTAATATACCCTTTTAATAAAGGGAGGTGTCCATTAAACTCTAACAGTGATTGAACAATAGCTAAAACAAGAACGTTTCATCTTCCTTCCTTGATCGGCTGATCCCTTCACCTTATTTCTCTCCTCTCCTCTTTTCTCATGGGTTCGATAAATCATTACCTATCTAAACTCTCACCTTGTGTGAGCTGAGACAGAAGTATTAGAGTAATACATAGAATCAGTTGCCAGTTCACGATTGTAACGGATTATAGGATTAGTGACCAGTCAAAACCAGTATTTAGAAACTTAAAATAACTTTTTGAAGGCATATAGCGTCCAAGAAAGACAATCAAGAAATGAAAAACACTAAATTCCTCTTGTATCATTACATTCTTTAAGAAGTTATCATCATGAGCCCAGCAAAGGAACCCCGAGCATAGATCACTCTCGCATCTTCTGTTGTTTCTCTTAAATGAAAGTTCCTCTCTTGGCGACATTGAGCTGCCGGGTGAAAGATAGTGACGCCATTGATGAGTGCTTGTCTCTAATTTGACGCAATTTACACAAATTACTTTTACTTTTAATCTGGTACAGCTTTAAGGCATAGTTAAATTGATTGGGAACTTGAAAGTTTGACAAGTATCTGTTTTGATGTGCTAACCGGTCAATGTTTCATATGCCACTTTTTCTAGATTTTCCTTTTTAATACAATGTTGTGTTCTATTATAATAATAGTACAGTACAAACAATGATTAACTAAACCATGTGTTAGATTTTAACAGGATTATTATAGGCCTGCAATTAACAATCTAGCTAATGAGGAATCATTTGCTTCAATGTAAATGGGCGATTAATTCGTGGTTCTTTCATATAAAATCCCAATTAGGGTGGTTTAAACTAAATTAAAAGGGTGATTATTGCTATTTTTTTTCATTTGGTTTGGATATCTCGGCTATTGGTTTTCTTTTGTTTCAGAATTTATTGTTATACGTTTGTTTTCAATTTTGTGTGTTGCACTTTTCCTTGCGTAAATTGGTAGCTATTTATTTTGTGATTATGTTGTTTTGCCAATAATAGCAATTATATATCTTTTCTATGTTAAAGGTTTGTATAATTTAAGGCAAATAACTTTAAAAGAAAGATAGAAACTCATATCATAGTATTTTTGTGCAGATTCGATGAGCTAATTTAGATGGGATGCTTTAATAAAAAACTGTGAGGTATTTAACTATGGGATGATGAAGCAAATATAAACGTGTGATTTGTTGAAATATCTTGTCTTAAAAATATTATATATTAGTTTATCAAAAAAAGAAAATGTTCTATATTAATGGAATTTGTGGTACAAGAGAGAAACAAAAGAGAGATCTATGCTGGGGGCTCGTGCTGATGGTCTTAGCTCACACGAAGAGAGCTCAAAAAGGTACAATTTTATTGAACCCTTGAGAAGCCATGAGAGGAAAAGAGAGAAGGTGAAATCAAACGATCAAGGAAGGAAGATGAAGCCTTTCCATTTTAATAAAAGGGTATATTCGTCAGCACAATTATTAAACTAATTAAATAAAATATAAAATAAATAAAAGAGGATAAAAGAAAGAAAGTTAAGGTTTATATGAGAATATTGGCTATTATGATATATTCATGAAGAAATTGGCTATTTTGAAAATTTGAATGAGCACATAGGAAATTTTCCCTAATAAAAATGGCCATTTGCAAAGTACTAGCCTCACTCTTTAACCAATATTATTTTATTCACAATCAAAGGAAAATAAAAATAATAAAAATAATCTAAAATGTAAAGCGCAAAAACTTAATTAAATTGTAATCTACTCCAAGTTAATTTATAGTTACCTATGTAAAAGAGAATAAATTAATAATTAGCAGAGATAAGCAAGTTAATCAAACAAAAATAAGTGACACCTGGTATAATGACCGACTTCAGATAGACAATATTGGTTCTTTCAAAAAAAAAAAAAGTCTATTAAATATTATAATTGCACACTCTTTGCACTCTTTGGGATTCCATTTTCTGGAATTTAGCCAAAACGTGTGGTGGAGTAAGAAGCAATTTAGGTTTAGAAGAGATTTATTTCGAAATTTGAAAGAAATTTTTTTTAAAAATATTAAATAGTTGAATGATTTAACGCTAACTTTTATTTATATAAAAAACAAAAAAAGATCAAAAGATTTTTGACCTTTTGAGTTAAATATGAGGAGCAAATGATTAGACAAGACTTTGACAAAAATTATCTGTTATAATCTCAATCTTGTAATTAATATATAAAACACCTAAACCTTTTGAGGTAGAATGATTTATACAGGCCAATGACTCTAATTTAGAATCATATCCCGAATTTCCAAGATAATCAGTCTTTATTCCAAAACTAATAGTTTGTAATAATGTAAGGTAATCAGGATTAGACATTTTAAAATATAAATGCATAACTTATGAATAAATTAAAATTTAATTTGTCTATAAAGTTGATCCTCCTACAATTATTGATTGAGATTAAACTAATAATTTTTTTGGTGAGTAGTCCATGCTAACTTTATTTATTTCTAAAGAGGAATGAAAAAGTTGTGACTTTTGAGGAAATATGAGGTCTTCAATTTGAGAAATTAATTGTTTGGCTGATTGCATAGTAGCTAGTTAATTGGTTAGCATCAGCTCATGTCACATTTGGAGTTGACATGTTATGATCAGGCTTGGCACCTACTCAACTCAATACAGTCACTGTTTTTGTTAGTACATTTTGTTACAACCAAATAAGCACCTCATATGATTGATTTTCGGCCATTTTTATTACCCTCCAAAAAAAAGTTAATTTTAAAAATGCCTCCGTGTTTGATTTTTTTTTTTAAATGTTCTAACCGCTAAACTCACGGGTGGCCCAAAAAACTCAGAAGACTGTCCCCTGCAGAGGCGGGCCAAACCCCTACCAGACATTCCCCCTGCAGGGGCGATCCACACCTCTAGCAGACCGCCCTTGGTCCATGCGGTCCCCCCCCCTTTTTTTAGAGATCTTAATATTTTTTATTTAAATAATTTTGTGAAGAAATTTTTTTCTTGTTTAGAGTGTATGCCAAAAAATAAGACATTTGATATATTTATGAAGTGATGTTGTAACTCTTTATAACTTTGATTTGATTTGTCAGTTGGATTCACAAGTCTAAAGATAACACTAATTAAGGGCTTGGCCTTGATTCTAAAAAAAATATTTTATTTAAATATACACAAGAAAAATATAGTTAGATTGCCTCAATGATGTCAACTTTTTTTTTTAGAGAATAATTAGATTATTTGATTACTATTTGCTCAGAGATAGGCAAAAAACATAATAAATAGTAAATACATTTTAAAATAATTATATGGATAATTCTTGAATAATCTCTTAGGCTTTGACTAAACAAAATACCGATCATTGTATATCTATCGTCGAACGAAAACTTAAACTGAATTTTTGAGGCACTAAACAATGTTTTTTTGAAATTCTGATACTTCAGATGCCTGGGCAATATTCAGATCCATCTCGTTCTCCCATTTTCTAAAAAGTGGTCATACGCCCAAATTTGACTTTCCTAGCCAAAGTTATGATTGTTTAAAGTTTTTTCAAAAGTAAATTTTGGAAATTCATAACTAACTGTAGAAAAATCCAAATAAATTGAAATTTATATCAATTCTATGTATTTTTGAATGCTATACATGCTGGTATAATCACTTTTACAGTTTGGTCCCTGTATCAATTCATACTTGCCGATTTACTAGCAAAGGTCAAATTTGATATACATATACATATATTCAGTGTTTTAAAATGCGGCCGCATTTGCCGCATGCGCCGCCGCATTTGTAGCCGCATGGGCTATGTATATATGTATAATATATTTATATACAATATAATATATGTATAATATATGTATAATATATGTAAAATATATGTATAATATATGTAAAATATATGTATATATACTATAATATATGTATATATAATATAATATATGTATATAAAATATAATATATATATATATGTGTGTGTGTATAATATAATACATGTATATATATGTATATATATCTTTTGAATCAAGATCAAGCTCTTAATTAGTGTTATCTTTAGGCTTTTTATATCTAACTGACAAACCAAATTAAAGTTATAAAGAGTTATGACAATTTCATAAATATATTAAATGTCTTATTTTTTGGCGTACACTCTAAACAAGAAAAAAAAAATTCTTCACAAAATTATTTAAATTAAAAATATTAAGATCTCTAAAAAAAAAAAAAAGAGGACCGCTCGGACTAGAGGCGGTCTTGTCCCTAGTGGACCGCCTCTGGCCGGGGCGGTCTGGTAGGGGTTTGGCCCGCCTCTGCAGGAGGCGGTCTGGTAGGGGTTTGGCCTGCCTCTGTAGGAGGCAGTCTTCTGGGTTTTTGGGCCACTCGTGAGCTTGGCAGTCAGGGTATTTTAAAAAAAAAATCAAACACGGGGCATTTTTAAAATTAACTTTTTTTTGGAGTATTAATAAAAATGGCTGATTTATTTTTTTGCTTCAAACTCAACGGTTCATGCTTTTAATTAATATCTTTGTTTATAAAATTTAAACAATCAATCTTAATCATTCAATATAATCTTTGTAGAAATCTATATTTGGGGACTTAAATTTATATTAGTCATAATATTTTTATTATTTTTTAGATAGGTAGAAAATCATCGGATCCAAAGATTTTGAATAATATGAAAGTAGTGATTTTCTACTTATTTAAAAAAGTTAAAAAAATAGAAATATTAATTTTATATGAAAATAATGTTGAAAAATAGAAATATTAATTTTATATAAAAATAATGTTGAACCGTTTAGATTTAAAAATAGAAATACGGAGCACATTGCGAAGTGAATCTCACTCCTAAAATAACATGCATTTCATGTGGATTTAGTCGTTAGATGTCATTAATAACTAATTTCCGGGGTTAATTGAATTTGAATAAAAGAATAAAAAATGTTTGGAAGAAGAGGAACATATTCGCAACATGATTAATTATGACCCTGAGTTTATATGCAATAGATATTCTCAATTCAGACTTCAGACTTCAGACTTCAGACTATAGTCTCTACTTTACAATATACAGATTTTTTTTTTTTAAATAGAATTAGTTTTAAAGGTTTTACTAGAAACAGCTCTGATCAGATTAAAATTCGAAATATAGCCTCCACCGATCCTACGGATCGGTGGAGCAAAAAACGAAAATCCCTACACCAATCCGTAGGATCGGTGGAGCTCTTTTTAACCCTCTGCCACAAGCATTGATCTCACGCCACACCACGCCACAGAAAATCACAAGCGCTGATCCCACGCCACACCACGCCACAGAAAATCACAAGCTCTGATCCCACGCCACACCACGCCACAGAAAATCTCGCACGAAAATCCCTACACCGATCCATAGGATCGGTGGAGGCTTGCTTTAAAAATGCCCGTGTAATTTTTGGTGTGGCAGAGGGTTAAAAAGAGCTCCACCGATCCTACGGATCGGTGTAGGGATTTTCGTTTTTTTCTCCACCGATCCGTAGGATCGGTGGAGGCTATATTTTGAATTTTGATCTGATCAGAGCTGTTTCCAGTAAAACCTTTAAAACTAATTCTATTTAAAAAAAAAAATCCAATATACATATACGTCTATGCTATGCTATGCTATGAGTTTATATTTTTAATTTCAAGTTTTAAACAGTTCGTTAATCGAAATTGTTGAACATAGTATATATATTCATATAAAAATATATTTGGAGATCAATTTATATATATATTTTTTAAATTAAGTAGAAAATAACTACTTTCAGATGGGAGGCAGAGGCACGCAGTCAGACCAGTGAGGCCTAATTTAATTGGACTCAAAAGAAAAAAGAAAAGAAAAGAGGGGACTAATTAAAAAATTTGACATTAGGTGGATGGTCCCACAAAATTAGCCACTAATAAAGGTAGGAGGATTAGAAAGAGAGAGAGAGAGAGAGAGAGAGGGGCAGCTAAAGCTTTCTCTGTCATCCTTTCTGTCAGAAAGCGATCTTTTCTTCCTTACAGCTGTCTCCAATTATGCATTTATCCTTATTTCCTTAGTCTTGCTTCTTTTTTCTTCGTATTCTTCTATTTAATACATCTTATCATTGTGCCAAAGGCCCATATCATATGTATATTTTAAATATAGTAAAGTTTACAGAATCACCTTCAGATTATTAAAATCCAATATATGTCCTTCCCATTTCAGACAACGCAATCCTTTCTTTTATTTTGCTTACACCGTAAAGTAAAGTAAAGTAAAGTAAAGTAAAGTGCAGAGTATATACGATATTTCATAATTTCATCATAATATATATTTTCTCTGTCAAAAAGTTACCAAAAGAAGATTTTAAAAATAATTCACATGTTGGTTCAATCTACAAGTTGTATTTTTTTTTAATCTATAATTCTATTGATTTTGAGTTGCAAGATATTGAAAATCATCATAATAACAATAAATAATAAACTCAAACCTTGTCATACTTTCCACCTAAGAATAAGGCTTAATTTTGTTTTGTTTTATAAATATAACAACTAACAACAACATTCATAAATATGACGCAATATATATAAATTATTATAAATATTGCTTCACAAAATAATACAAAATAAAATTTGTGATAGTCAAATATGTAAAATATATTCTCTTCTTATAATATCATATTTAATATTGTAAAAAATGACTGACCGAAGTAGCACCATCAAACGATTAATAATTATGTGACTGATTAATCGACTTTTCACACTTCAAATATAATATACGTGACGATTTAAACATAAGAAAGTAATCTTAATTCTTATAAAATGTTATTTTAGAATACAGTTGTCTAAAAAGTATTTTGTAGGGGCTTTAGTTGATAATTTAAATTTTGGCCGGGCTATTTTGTAATCGGTTTAATCAAATTTGAGATAAGTTGGAAATGGGAAATGCTTGGTGGAAATAAATAAAGAAATTGGAGCTATAAGTATCTGTTTCCTTTCCTAGTTCTCACCGAGTGCCTTTTTCTTTTTCTCGTTCCGTTCCTTGTTTTTGCTTCTTCCTTCATATTGCTTTTGTTCATTTCCCGCGCTTTCAATTTTAATCTAAAATCTGTTTCTTTATCAACTAATCGAAAATTACTTTTAGAGAAAAACGTGAGCTTTTCCACTTTCAAACTCTTAATTTTCAGTTAGAAAAAGAAGAATCGATCGAGAAGCTGTGCGGAAAAGCGAGGAGGGGGGAAAAAAAAAATCTAGTTTTTGAACATCAAAGATATCTCCAATTTGGAGCTGCTTTGGTGACCAAAACAAAAGAAAGAAGAAAAGAAAAGGAGAAAATAAGGTACGTATGCATGCACATGTCTTCTTTTTCTATCAACCTGTTGTTGTGCAAGTGCAACTCTAAGGAAGAAAAAGAGAAGTAAAAGTATGTAAGATAAGATAAGTTTAATTTGCTCAAAAGCAAATTATGGTCGGTCTATAAATCAATACATTTTAGTACAAGAACCACAAATGAAAACAAAATCAGAACAATTCTTAAAACTATATCAATAAATAAAATACAAATGTAACAATGGAATTGGTACCCTCTTTCTAATTTCTGTTCATTTCTACAACAGTTTTTTTTTTTTTTTTTTATTATTATTATTTTTTATAATCTATAAAGAGAAACAAGTATAGCAATTATTCATACTAATCTGCTCCTATTTGGACTAAATTAAGAAAACAAATTTCCCTACTTATTACCCCGAATTGCATTCCATACTAGCAGTAGACCCATTCGGCCAGAAAAAATTCATCTGACATGACAGGTGGGCCCAGAGGCCAAAGGAGTACAAGGAACCTAACCGCCATCTGGTCCTGGCCTTACCTGTCAAGTAAAACGGTATCTGCCGGTTTTTGAGAGCAGAGTCCATGGCACTCATACTGCCTGAATCCAGCGGTATGGGTGTGGACTGCACGTCATACCCCAATGGTATTGAGTTGTTAGTAGGTACCACAAAAGGAGCAGCCTGTAGTTGAGCAATCTCCACATTATGGAAAAGGAGATCTAAATTGACGCTGTAGAATGCGGCATCAGTTTTTATGTTGTCGTTCACCGCAAATATAGTGATTTGTAATTGAGTACTTAGCGTGCCTGATTGATCATAGTCGAGATGAAGCAGTTTCGCGTCCCCCATTTTTAGGTATGGTGATTTTGGTTGGTAAATGAAATAGATGATTAACACGACGAGGCCGGCTAGGATGACGGCTGTGGCCAGGGTGGCACAGAAGATTGCAGCTGTCCAAACGAGGCAGCTGGTGCGGCTGGCCCGCTCTGCATTGGGTCCGTATGGCATTAGGGCGTCTCTGCCACAAATTTCATAATATTTTGGTATGGTATGGTATGGTATGGTATGTTATGTTAAGAAAAGAAATGGGATCGGTGGAAGGGGAAAAGAAAGGGAAGCACAGGAAAGGAAAGGAAGGTGGGGATCACTTCCTTACCTTGACAGAGGGTTAGTGTTTTATTTTATTTTTATCTTATTTTATTTTACTTCATGTTGGTTTTTTTGCTTTTTGAGAGAGAAGCAAAAGGAAAAAGGAAACAATACCATTCTTGGAGTCGGTTGATTTGCTTAACCTGTAGTTGTGTTTTCCCTTTGTTTAAGGCATTGTCACACTGCAATCCATGCCCACTGCGCACTAACTATATATATTTTGGCTGCTCTTTTCATTTCTTAAAAGGAGAGATTACTTTTGTTTGAAACTTTGAATAGTACATGTGTGCAGATACTAAATCTATCACCACAAAGGATGCCACTTTCTTATTATTATTGCCACTTAGGTTTAGTAAAGGCATTAGAAGCAAATCAGGTCACGTTTCTTTAGAGGTTTTGCCATAATGGTTTTTTAGAAATTACTTCTCATATGCTTTCATTTCTTCTTCCTAATTTCTAAGGAAGGGTGAACCAAAATGTCCATGTGATTCATAATAATAAAGCTACTGCATATTTTTGCCATGACTAATTAATCGCATTAATTATGAAAACCATCAAACCCATGACTAGCAGTATTATCGAACAAGTTATAATTAAAATTAAAATTAAAATGGTAAAGATTACTATATAATATTGCTTCGATATTTATATAAAAACAGATTTACCCGAATCAAATCATGTATACAGGTTGGTTGGGTTTTACCGCCAGACCTTTCTTAAATTTTTTTTTTTTTGGTAAAATTCATATCTGAGATCTGTTTGTCAAGTTAATCACAATCAGATCAGGTGTTTCTTGAATATTAAACAACTAGAATCTATGCCTGATATTGATTGAGTGTTTGCTTTTAATAGACATTTCCTTTTCCAATACTAGGGGATACTTGGAGCACTTTGTAAGTAAAAAAATTGGAGATTAGATTCTCTTTGGAACACTTAGGCTTGTTTGTCCTCTGATAATATCCAAATTTGCAAGTTGCAAAAGTTAATTTTAAAGTGATATTGGAAGTGTAAAAACTAAAAACAATATTATTTCCTTTAACAAATTACGGAAGCTGGTGGCTTCTATGCCAATTTTATCTCAAAAAGAAAGGGGACATTTGAAAGAAAATATCTTAATAACCACAATTATATATATTTATTCTACAGTGCATGTGTGTATACTATATACTGAAATTCAATCCTGAAGCTGTTGTTATGATTTGACTTTTGAGTTTTGACTGTAATCCAACTCAAGTTGCATTGCATATTAATAAGTTGCTTGTTACATCTTTTTGAACAGATTTAACACATAAAGTATGACATCATCAGAAGATACAGAGAATGATTTATAACCCCAACCAAGAACACTAATGGATCCCCAGGCATTTGTGAGACTGTCAGTTGGGTCTCTTGGTCTTAGACAATCCACGAGAATAAACTCTACATGTACGTGTGAGATTCGGTTCTGTGGTTCTGCTCCTCAGACTGTCTCTGTACCACTGATCTCTTCTTCATCTGAACTACATTCTGATCGTCAAAACAATGGCTGTGGCACTGATGCAGTTTTCTATATTGAGGAATCCAAGCTCAGCTCGCCAAGCTCAACTGGTTGCTTTCGACCCACAAAATATGCATCTCTTGAAATCACAGTTTATACCAGGCAAAACAAGGGTGGTTTGGTTAACTGTGGGTCTTCAAACAGGAAACATCATATTGGGACGGTTAGGCTGGAAGTTGAACCGGCGTTAGGTGCAGGAGGCAAAGCACTATTGATTCACAAGGGATGGTTTAGCATAGGTGGGAGAAAGGGGAAAGTGGGTGGGGATCTGCATTTACAGGTTAAGGTCGAACCTGACCCCCGGTACATATTTCGATTTGAGGATGCAACAGTGTTGAGCCCACAGGTAGTGCAACTGCATGGGAGAAACGTTCAACCAATCTTTAGCTGCAGGTTCAGGTGCGACACCACTGGTCTGAAATCTCAATTAACTTTGATAAACGTACCTTTAGTAATTCAGAATCTCAATAATTCTGATTTAATTCGAATGTTATTGTTATTGTTATTTAATAGTTTTTGGTGATGAAAAATAAATATAGTGCATCTCAGACGGATGGTACCAACGGCTTCTTGTGGGGCCCTGTAGAAGGTGAGCAGAAGCATACCATCATGCAGAGTAGTCACGATATTCGCAAAGGTTGGAAAGTGGTGATCCACGATCTCTCTGGATCTGCCGTGGCAGCAGCATTCATGTCCACCCCCTTTGTCCCTTCAACCGGGTTAGATCGGGTCAGTCGGTCCAACCCGGGTGCTTTTCTCATCCTCCGACCGGACCTGGCAGGGCTACCAGGCTCTAGCTGGTACCCCTGGGCGCGGCTTGAGGCCTGGCGTGAAAGCACTAGTGGATCCCATGAGGCTGTTTGTTTGCGCTTACAACTGCTTTTGGACGGAGATGAAACTGGTGTTGTCCTGTCAGAGATGTGCATAGAATGTGATAAAGGAGGTGAATTTATGATAGACATAGATGACACAAGTGGGGTCGGTGGTGGCGGGGGTTATGTGATGAGTTGTAGGATAGGAGGGGAAGGGGGAAGGTGGCAAGCTCCAAACATTAAACTCATTCCATTGGTGGTGCAGCTGGCCGTGCGTCATGTCACCTGTGTCGAGGATGCCGCTGTTTTTGTCGCACTTGCAGCAGCCGTAGACCTCAGTGTCAAAGCTTGCCGGCCATTCCGTAGGAAGTCTGACAATCAATTGCCTTCTTCTTCAAATGATGATCAATGACAATGATCTTCTTCTTTCTTTCTTTCTTTTTTGTCAGGGCTGTATGAACATTACCTTGTAAATTATGTGTCAAAATTATTAGTGTTAGACTGCTATATAGGTTCATATCTGCCTTATTACACAACATGATTTTGTTTCATTTTATTGAGCTCTTATTTCTTGACACAGAATAAAATAAAACCAGTAAAGAAAAAAGAATAATGAATATAGAAAAGTGATCAAATGTATAATAATAATAATAATAATAATAATAATAATAATAATAATAATAAATGTAGAAAATAAAAATCATATGTTGAAAATAATGAATGTAGAAAATAAAAACCATATGAAAAAGACCGTTCATGAAATATATTGAATCAAACTAAAGTCGTTAATAATATCCCCTACTAAAGCTCTAACACCCAATCTATATTACAAAAAAATTTCAAAGCTTATGAACAAGAAACCGTGCTTTATTTTTGAGAAGTCGTCTCGATCTAATAGAGGATTCATCTACAGCTGTAAATTTGACCAAATTCAAACAAGTGTACAAATGTAATTAGGATTGTTGACTAAATTCAGTTAGTTTGTTGAGTAGGATTAAAATACCCATTGTTTTCGGTGCCATAACATTCTCATCTATTGTAACTTGTAAGAGGTATATAAGGCCGCCGTTTGAGCTGAAAAATCAAACACAAAGCCTTACCTCACCTTACCTTACCTGGCCCATAAGGGGCCCAGAATAAAGCAAGGAGGTATCCAGTGTGGAAAACTGGAGATGATGTGAGCGGTGTGGATAAGAAGCACTGGATGAGGAACCGGGTTCACGGTCCGGTGCGATGCGGTGAGAATTAGGGTTGCTCAGTCTCCGAACCCAACTCACACCTTACAGCTCCAATTCTCCACCAATCTCCTCTCCTCTTCCTCCGGTTCTCCACCAAGCTGCTTCGTAGAGAGAGGATCATCTCCATTCCTTTGGTGATGGAGGCCTCCAGGTTAATCAATCCCTCTCTTTCAATTGCTGTATTAATATGACCTGGAAGTACCAGTCATATGGTTTCTATGTTAGATTATTTTTCTACCAGTTCAACTGTGTTGTCTGTCCTTAAAACAAATTAAACACGAATCTGGTATCAAATTGGTTCTAGTTAGCGGCATAAAAGAAAAGGAGGAAGAGAAGCAAGGTTTTACTCTTAACCTTGGCTTTCTTTTGGTGGAGGCAGGATAATGGATTTGCACCAGCAAGCGCATCAGCACCCGCTAATGGAGGCCAATGTTGACCTTGAAGATGAGAGCATCAACTTCTGGGCAACCCTTGGAGTGACCCCACATGTACCTGTTGTTGACCTTCCGCACCAGATCACCCACCAACCTCTGCCACAAAAACAACATATTGACCCATCTGAACCCCCACAACCCCCACCACCATTGCCAGTAGCTACCCGCTATGATCCCTTATTCCCCACAGACCTTGATCCGTGCATTGAGCCATTTGTTGGCATGGAGTTTGAATCCGGGGATGCTGCCAAGACCTTTTACATTGCTTATGCTGGTCGAGTTGGCTTCTCTGTTCGAATTGCTCGGTCACGCCGGTCTAAGTGCACTGAGTCAGTTATCATGCTTCGTTTCGTCTGTTCACGAGAAGGCTTCAGCCGGGAGAAGCAGTCCCCACCTGGCAGAAAGACACGCAAGCGGGCTCCATCTGTCCGTGAAGGCTGCCAGGCCATGCTTGAAGTCATCCGTCGTACCAGTACTGGTACAGGAGAAGTAGAAAGATGGATCGTGACAAAGCTTGTCAAGGAGCATAGCCATGAGGTGGGGTTGCCAGGTCGGGTCCATTACATTGCTACAGAAGGAGATGCTGAGGTTGACCCATATGTGGGCATGGAGTTTGACTCGCTCGAGGCAGCCAAGACATTCTATTATACATATGCCAACCGGGTTGGGTTTGAAGCTCGTGTCCGTCAGTCACGTCGCTCATTACATGATGAGACTTTGAAGATGCTCAAGCTTGTTTGCTCCAAGCATCGGTACTGTAAGCCTTCCGATATATTTTATTCTTGGTGCACTTCTATTATTAGAAAGACAAATTAGATATTGGTCCCTCAAATTGGGTGCATTGCAGGTACCA
The DNA here is from genome assembly GCA_964058845.1 of Carex sylvatica. Taxonomy (NCBI): domain Eukaryota; kingdom Viridiplantae; phylum Streptophyta; class Magnoliopsida; order Poales; family Cyperaceae; genus Carex; species Carex sylvatica. Next base: position 44,828 of record CAXKVR010000262.1, read on the forward strand.
CTCCGGCAAGGAAAATGGCCATAGTAATAGTGGATTTGGGTCCCCTGTGACTGACCCGAGCTCAAGGGAAGGTGGTGGTTGTGAGGCGTTGTTCGAGGTAATCAGAAAGGAGGGAGATATGTGGATGGTATCCAAATTGGTGCTAGAGCACACACATGAGCTCACTCCAGCCCCACCAAGCAAGGTCAGATGTGTGCGTTCACAGGGAGAGATTCTTGTCATAGCCAAGAACTTTGCAGATACACGTAGTCTCTTGCTCAATGGGCATGACCCAGCTCTCCCAAAGGAGATCCGGTACAACGATCTTGGTCTCGATGATTTTGATGGCCTTTTGGAATACTTTGCAAAGACTCAAGAAGAAAATCCAGCCTTTTTCTATGCTGTTCAAATTGACAAGAAGACTAACCGTACCACTAATGTCTTCTGGGCCGACGCACAGTCCCGCATTGCATACCACTATTTTGGGGACACAGTTAGGTTCGAAACAAGGTACCGAAATGACAAGGAGTTGATCCCTGTTGTGTTGTTCATGGGTCTGAACCATCATGCGCACCCAGTGATTTTTGGATGTGGGTTGCTCGTGGATGAATCAGAGGAGTCATTTGTGTGGCTATATGAAAATTGGATCTCTGCAATGCCTGGCCAGCAACCCCCACTTTCATTGGTAACTGAGCTTAACCGACCAATGGCAGCCGCTGCTGCTAGGGTTTTTCCTGACACATGCCGCTTATTTTGCAGTGAACATGTACTAGGTTCCATCTCTGAAGAGATGCCCCAACTATTGCCACCCAATAAATGTGAAAATAACATGGACAATAGTACTTTTATAGAGGAGATAAAAAACTGCATCGAACGGTCTGAAACAGTTGAAACATTTGATTCACAATGGGTTATGATAACTGAAAGATATGGATTACAGGATAATGGGTATACGTGTTACCTGTACGGCATACGGCAACAGTGGGTCCCAGTTTACACCAAGGATACTTTCACCGGAGAAGTCTCTGGTCCATACAGAGTCTGGGAATGTCTCAATAAGGTAGTTGAGAATTATTTTACTGTGAAGACTCAGCTGAAGGTTGCAGCGCAACAGCTGGCGCAAGCTGTTGCTAACTGGCACAAGAGGGAGGATGGGGCAGATTTTGTGACACTGTTTGAAAGCCCGACTTTACATACTGCTTCTCCGATAGAGAAGCAGGCTGCTGGAATCTACTCTAGAGTTGTATTTGAGAAGTTTCAGGAGGAGTTCGTGCAGTCATTTGGGTACTTTGCAGATAATTTAACTGAGGAATGTGGGACCCAGTTTGTCAGAAGGTATCGCTTAGCGCATAGTTATGATGAGAGCAATGAAGAAATGCATGATGTGACACTTTCTCTCTCGGAAGGAGTCAAAGTGTGCTGCACATGCCGCAAATTTGAGTCTTGTGGGATTTTGTGTAGACACTCCCTCAAGGTTTTTGTTGTAGAAGGGATCCGTAACCTTCCGAGAGAGTATATTTTGAAACGATGGACAAAGCATGCAAAGAGTGATTCCATGTTGGATGCCAGTTTTGTCGATCTCAAAGGTCGAAATTGCAAATATGACCTTACTGCCTCGAGATATAACAGTCTGTGTGCTGATGCTCTGAGGTGTGCCAAAGAGGGTTCAAGGTCTGATGAATTGTATAAAGTTGCAAAAGAGGCAATTCAAAGGGCTTTTGAAGGGGTCATCTCGGCCAAGCCACACAGAGGACCCCATGGGCCCCAAGGTTTTATGGTGCCACAAAAGAAGCAAGAAAGGTTGATTTTGGGTGGGGGCATGAAGCGATCTGGGTCCCCTGCCTCTCTTACAGATGATGACATCAGATGATATTTTATTTGTGACATCAATTTACTTGTAAACAGTTATTCTACTTAATTAGTGTTATAAAGGAAGATTTTCGGGTTCAATGCAGAAGGTAAATAGTGAAGTACTCAAAACTTGAATCATAAGACAAGTTAGTATTAGCAACAGGATAAAAAGAGAATTAAATATAAAAGCTGCCTTCTAATCTGTGTTTGTGAAAATCAGTAAACAATTCCAGTTATCGACCAGAATAGTAAAAGAGATTTGGGTTAGCGATCAGTCCGGAATTTAATTTGGTAGCTACAGCCTACAGCAATGGAAAGTGCTATAGTGTTTTAAATTTAATTCCGGACTCTGATTTGGCAGTTGCTGGGCAGTTTGCGACTTTGGGCCTACATGAACCTGTCATGGATCCCATTTTTGTTCTTTTTCCCGTTAATAGGAACCTAACGACACAAAGACATCTCTTATATTTGCATTTGCATTTGGTGGTGGCGATGGTTGTTATTGTTTATTGCTGTCTGATACAAACACGGCTAAAACAGAATCTTTATCCATAGATCAGATTTAGGTTCTCATCGGATGTTATCCAACCCATTTTCATTACTATGGTTTTATAGTAGAACCATAGTATTAGTATTATAGAACGAGAACAATGGAGATGCTTAAGCACATAACATACAAAAGCTAACTTTGCCATGCACATAAGAACACAGAAATCTCTATAGTAATCTATCCTTTCTTTATGAAAAGAAAGAGCTATAAGCAGCTACCAGCCTACCATACACAAACTCCTAAGGACTATATAACAAAAAGCATAAACCATGACAACTAGATTCTTTAATTAATCTACATGGTAAATAGTATCTTCAAACTAAGCATATCAGAACTCTGACATCATCTCTTGCCTACATATGTCAGCAAAACATGCAAAAGGGTAGCAATGCAGATTGGGTAGCCTCTCATGAATCAGGGGTGTAGCGCAGATGTTGCTCATAAAAATCAATTAGCTGTCATATGAGAAGCTCATGTTAACCAAGGTAGAGTTGGTGAAAAAATGGCTAAGAATAATATAAGAGATGCTATTTATGCATTTTACCAGCAAGGGGTTGGTGGCTCTCAACTCCTTGTTGTTGACGAGCACTTCTGTTCCATCAGACCTGTGTGAGATGAACAAACATAGTTTAGTTCTGATCATATAAATTACATATTTACCAGTAATTGACAGTAGGGTCAGAAAATGAATAATCAAATCAAGCTATTTTTGCCAAGGATTTCCACTATTTTCACTAACAGTTATGCCAAAAAAAAAAAATAAACACTATTTCCACCACCAGTTTTACAAAGTAGCCCATAACTACATGAACCTGTTAAGGCCAGATCTCAGCAACACACCCTGCTTCATCGACTAAAATCTTGACATTCTAACACATACCACAACTCAGTAGAAAATCGGATATAATGTCAAAATGACTAGATTCAAGGTCTTAGCTCAAAACCAAAAATAGATAACCTTGATCTGACCTCATATCAAGTTAATTTCAGAACATAAAACATGCATACGCAAACCATTTTTCTTTTTGGAAAAATGTGACTACAAGAACCACCTATTCCATTAAGAAATCATTGAGTTACAAAAATCAGCAAGAAAGCAGAATTAATGGGACATGAAGGAAAGGGAACCTCAGCGCCTTGAAAGTGATAAAGACATGCTGTATATTGTCAGTGGCAGGAGAAGAAGAGGCAGAGAGCTCCGTTGGCTTCAGAATCTTTGTGATGTGAACTTCATCTTTAACTTTTATACTGTTATTGTCGATAGCAGTATTGACAACAGAAGCACAAGCCATTTCTGTGGAATCCACAACTTCAATATCCATTGCCTTCTTCACTTCCTCTTCAGGCTGCACGAATCTTCTCACGGATCCCTACAATTCAAAAACCACTAACAAGTAATGGAAACAAAAATTGAAAACTAAATAAATAGAAGGAATAGAAGAAACTTGTTAGTGGAATAAAGTATTACTGATTTCCTTTTCTTAGCACCAGTAATTTGGCTGCTTGCTTTGCTGCCCTGAGGTTGAGATGAAGAGTAAACAGAGGGAATGGGACCCACGGGCAGAAGCGCAAGAGGAGCCTCACCATGCCCTTCTATATTTATTTTGCAACTTGGCAGGTCAATTGCCATGGAGGCACCGTCGCTGCTTGCTTCTGTTTTCTCATTTTCTCTCTCTTTCTGAACATGGTCTGCCATGACAAAGTTAGTGCCTCCTTTCTTGTTCATTGCCCCAACTCCCTGTGCCAATAAATAAAATGCTTAGTAGCTCTTCGTTTGGTCTGAGGATGAAACGGAAAATTTAATTTGTAGGAGCAAGTGGGTCATTTTAATTATTCCCTGGCATTACTGAAATCAGGCTTTTAAAATAGAAGTCGGAAACAACTGTTCCATGGACAAAATATATAGAAATGACATTAAGGCCCATAAAACCTGTCGTACTTCTGGCAAGGAAACAAGGACCCCATTTGTCATAGCCTCATCTTTAGTAGGCTTTTCCTTCTCTTTCTTATCTTTCAATAGGTTATTTTCCTTCTTATCATGACTATTAATGTTCCTTCTAGGGTTTCTCTTGGGAACAAGAATATCTCTCTCGGTGATGCGGGCACGTCCTCTGCCTCTACCCCTTCCTCTTCCACTGCTGGATGAGGGAAATAGAGGGGAGTTGTCTCCTTCTCTTGTCTGAGTCATTGTACCTTCTCCACCATTTTCACTCTGCACAGGACGCTTCTTTTTGGGCAGTGTACTCTTGCGCTTGCGCTTTCGCTTTCGTGAACTTGAATAAACAAATTAAAATAATGGTATTAATGGATACTTATTTAATTTTATTGAGAGAAAGGAAGAGGAGAAATACCTCTGCTCAAAGGCTTCCAACATGTCAGCACAATATTTGATGTTGTCATAGGGCTCCCATGTATTGGCAGTCTCGGGATAGTCACGCCTAAACAATCAAATGAGTTAATAAAAAAATCAATTCTGTAGGATGTTAAAGTTCTTAGAGCAAGAAATGACCAACAACAAAGTATGGTAGTTGTAAAACAACCAGCCTATCCAATTTTTTCAGGCATTAAGATACGTTTAAGGCACGGATGATTATCATAAGAGATTCCCAATATATCATAAGATTATCCCTCTTGAAAATCAGCACTTGTCCAAATCCAGAAAACAGAGAATTCTAGGATTATTCCTTGACACAAATACTTTCTTTTATACATACTTCTTCTGGATTATATATATCATATTGTATTTTTGTAAGATAATATACGCTACCTAAAACACCCCTTGGTGCTACATCATAAACACACTGAGAGAGTAAATAATTGTAACCATATACAAATTTCACTAACACTGAGAACTAAAGCATACAAATTTGTCCTCAATTTTTATTACTGACAAGTGAAGGAATAGATGGTGTAGAATAGAAAAAGTAAAGTACCATTTGATTAGATACTGGAGCTGGCCCTTGCGGTATCGCTTCTTGCGAATGGCCTCGATTTCATAGAAACCCTCATCTAGCTTCTGCTTCCCACCAGCTTCTCCCACCACTTTACCACCATTCGCAGCTTCTTCAACGCCATTCTCTTCTTCCCCTTCTTCGCCTCCATCTCCATCAACCTCTTCCTCTTCCTCTTCCTCTTCCTCTTCCTCTTCCTCTTCCTCTTCTCCCCCCTCCTCGCCTTCGTCTTCTTCATCCGCTTGCAAAGGAGATTCCTCCTGCCCCTTCACCTCTTCGTCCAGCTGATGATCACGATCGGAAGGTGAATGCTCGCCAGCTGCTACTTCGTCGGAAATGGCGGAGGAGGATGCCGCCTCCGCCTTCTTTCTTCCTAAAAGTACCATCTCTCTCTCTCTCTCTCTCTCTCTCTACAACTACAAGGAATTGCAAGGGTCGATTTGATTTGGGGGTGGGTGAAGACCGTGAAGCGTGAAGTGAACTCTTCAAGCCGAACGGACGGATATATCACGCAGAAGACACGGTGTCCGCGTGTCAAAAGACCAGTAGATGTGTCAATTGAACCCGTCTGACCTAATTATCGGATTCGTTCCGTATCCCATTAAGACGGGTTGGAATAAAAATATTTCCCGCTGATTTATTAGGTAAATATTCAAAATTTCAAATAATATTTTTATCCGATGAAAACTGATAAATTTTGCCTTGTATCTGTTATTCTATAACAATTTCGAATTCGATGAATATAAAATTGTTTACAATTTCAGTAAAAAAATAATTATTATAATCATCTCCACACCTCTATCATTCATTTATCTCCACACTTTTAATAAAGCTGCGCTCTAGAGAGAGGTAGAAACCATTTTATTAAAGAGAAGGAAGGAGAGCGGAGGAGAAGAGAAGAGGATGCTGGCTGCCTACACTGTTCACTCGCTTCAGAAGAACAAAATCAGAGAGGGAAAGAAGGGGAGACGCTATTGTAGCGAGGGTAACGCTATATACAAATCTTCTAAATTTGTATCTCCCAAATTGGGATGTAGAAAATACTGTAGCGAGGGGAACCACAGCTGCCTCATTCCTTCCTCTTCCTTCTTGTCCTCTCAGTATAGATTTTGTACTATGGTCCCCACTAATTATATGGTTCTCTTTTTTCAGTTGCCACACTTGTCTTGCGTTAACTTCTATAAATATAAATACTAAAATATAAGAAATTAATACTTGCAAAATAAGATATTAATACTTGCATGGGTAACTTGATATGACCACCTCTTTTCCAGCTTTCAATGGTCCCCGCGTCAACCTTCATCAAATGAAGTAGTGGGAACTCCGCATCCCCGTATCAACATTTTCTAATCGTCCATGTGTATATAGGTATAAATACTCCAGTGCATATATAGGTATAAATACTTATAATACTTGTAATACTTGTAATACTTGATATTAATACTTTCATATGTTTAGCTAGTGTCATATGTAAAAAGTACTTGCAAGTATAGATATAAATATTTGCATGACTAGGTATAAATACTTGCGTGACGACGAGTCCGAAAGTATGTCATCATGATCTCATTTGAAAGAGAAAATTACATAGAAGACGTTTGTAATTTTAGATTTACAATATTTCTCATAGATCGTCAGAAATATGAATGAGATTGAATGAAGAAAAAAAAAAACTCATCTCTAAAAACTCACCTCTAAAAACATATATGGTTCCCTCATGTAGTTTGAGATTTAATTAGAGAAATAATTATTTATGTAAAAATTATTCACCTTATAGGTATAAATACTTCCGTGCATCAAAATTAATACTTTAAAAAAAAAAAATCAGTGCTAGAACTTCTATGGTCTATGGAAATTAAGTGTGAGGATAAATTGAGGGATAGAGGTGTGGGGACAATTATCAGGATAAAAAAAATGTATATAAGGATTTTTAATTGAATAATATTTGTAATAATGATAAATTAATTAATACAACATTGTGAATGGTATTATTACTTAAGTACTAATCCATATATTTCTACTAACAAGACCAATGACAAATGTCTATAATTTTATTATATTGTATGGTATATATAATTTACAAGTTGAGTAGAGTTAAAATGTCTCATTGTTTTCGTGCTTTAATTATATTTTATATTTTTTTTTCTTTTTTTCATAGCTCAAATAGTCGATCAAAACATCTTAATATCATCTCCTTATTAAAATGTGTTTGAAGATCAAATTTTATATTTTTTTTCTTTGGAAACTTCTATTTTTATTTTAGATAGGTACAAAATTATTATTATTGAATGATTAAAAATCTTCTGAAAAAATAGTGATTTGTATCTATCTAAAAAAAAGAGAAAAAAAGAATATAAAATTTGATCTCCGAGCACATTTAATATAAATATTTCATTGAATGATTTTGATCAATTGTTTGAACTTTGAAAACAAAGATAATAATGTGAACACTACTCATTGTAGTTTATCTTATTATAATCACTATTTTTTTTTTTATAAAAGTATATCTCTACTTGTTTGTCAATACGTAACACCATACAATATAAAAACTAGAACTTTTGATATAAATTATAATTTTTATATTGTATGATAAAAAAATTATAATTTTTGATCCCATTATTTAAAAAATATATAAATTACTATAAATTATTAAAAAATATATAAATTATTATACATTATAAAACAATATAAAATATTGAATAAATCAATTAATTTTATCATACATAATTAAATGAGAAATTATATAAAATATTATATAAATCAACCTAACCACAATAATGAAAATTATATAATTATACGTATAAAAAAATTATATATAATTTAATATTTATAAATTATTTTATAAAATAATGGATAAAAAATAGTTCTTATGCGTGTACTCGTAATTTTATTCGATAAGTTAAATTTTTTTTTGTCACCAGTATTCGTTCACACACTACTACAGAATAAGAGATTGCACACGAACATAATTGGAGGAGCTACACGGATTTTCTGCCGTGTAGAGTATGAGGGTGTAGAAATCCTTGAATAAATATATACAGATATTTACCCGTGTGCGATTATAAGAGAGTTACACGGATTATTACATAAACAACCATGCACAAACACTTGCCAGCGTCGCTCTCAAAATAACCGAGCTACACAGATTATTACATAAATAGCCGTGTATGATTACTCTTTGTACACGGACATTTAGCTAAATGTCCGTGTACGATTACTCTTTCTACACGGATATTTAGCTAAATGTCCGTATAGCTCTCTTATTTTTTTATTTTTTTAATGTTTAAATACCTTTCTACACGGATTTTTAAGTATAAATCCGTGTAGGTCTCTCAAGGCTTTCTACACTGTTATTTAAACAAACATCCGTGTACAATGCCTACCTTTCTACACGGTTCTTTAATAAATATCTGTGTAGCTCTCTCAAGGCTTTCTACACTATTATTTAAACAAACATCCGTGTATAATGCCTACCTTTCTACACGGTTCTTTAATAAATATCCGTGTAGCTTTCTTAAGACTTTCTACATTGTTATTTAATTAAACATCCATGTACAATTCCTAATAAACGTCCATGTAGCTCTCTCAAGGCTTTTTTACACTTATTCTTTAATAAATATTTGTGTAGAGATCTCACATATATTTCAGACTTCCAAAAAATTATAATTTCTATACAATTTTTATATAAAATTGTTAAATCCGTATACAATATACAGTTTATAATTATTTTTATAGTAGTGACAGTTCACACTCTACTGTTTGAATCCGAAGCCCTAATATATATTTTACAATTCCCGCCTACACTATTTAATTGGATCAATTGAATGAAATTGTGGGGTATTCCATTCCACGCATACTAAGCTGTATATCTGAATATATGGGATATATATATATATATAGCTAGCCCAGGTTTTTTTAATACAAGTACATACATTATGTGCATGTCTTGCTATTTTAATTATCATGTATGCCTTCCAAGCACGTCACACAATTAATATTGTGACGGATTTTATTTCCTAAAATCAATTTTAATTTAATTATTTTGTTCTTACATATATATATAGTATCTAGTTTATAAGATGATTTTATTAACATTTATTTTTTGAATTATAGGTACGGACCTCTTCAGAGGAAAAAGAAAAGGAACAATAAAAAAAGCAAAAAAAGGTAGAAAATAAAAATAAACAATTATTAATTAATTAAATAGAAGGTATATATATAAGCCGCTTATTTCACCTTAATTTTTATCTAGCTGTATGCATCACTAGAGCATGCAAACTAGTATATATATCCGCATCCATTATTTAACAAAATATAAATGTTATCTCTAATAGAGCCATAATAAAATACCAATTATAGATAACTGATCAGCCATACTGGAACAGTATCTGCGAAGGTTATTGTCGGTATACTGTCGTGAATACTACTGTCGCTAATAGAAAAATCACTTTTAATTTATGTCGGTAAACTCTCGCGAATAATCACTTTTAATTACCCTCGTGGATATATATTGTCCCATTTATTTTATTTTTTTGCTTGTGGATACTGTTTCATTCTTATAGTTAAAGCTAGAGTGTGATGTGTTCATCAAAAAAGTTTGGTGAGTACAACTCCAAAAGTATATCGAATCGGCTTCAAACAACGAATTCAAACCGTTGAAATCCATGTACTTCATGAGTGATGCATGCATGTACATATAAAATTTTAAAAGTTTCGAATTCATTTGCTACAAGGTCAAGCGGTCAAAGAAATGATGATATAAAATAACTTATAAAATATTCATTTCTTTGACCGCTTGACCTTGAAGCAAATGAATTCGAAACTTTTAAAATTTTACCTGTACGTCCATCACTCATGAATTTCAATGATTTGGATTTGTAATTTGAAGGCGATCCAATATATTTTTGGAGTTTGTGGATCATAGATTATTAAATTAACACATAATTCTCTGTCGTAACCATATTTATCATAAAAAAATATGATTGTGCGCATATATAACATTAATATATAGTTAACTTGGCCATGCACATATTATTTTATTTAACAAACATAACTAAAATACACAGCTAATTACCATCTGTTATTTAAAATAACACATAACAATTAATAACCATCAGTTTATTTTTAAAAAAGAAACATATATAAAGCATGCATGTTACTTTATTTTTAATTTCTAAAATAAGCAAATTAAATCTGAACTTGACATCATCTCTTGACTACATAAGCTAGCGAGGGAGAGAAATGCAGATTTGGCATGTATCAGTACAGCGAAGGTGTTTCTCATAAAAATCAATTAGCTGTCATAAAACAAATTAAGTCATTTCAGAATTAATTCAGACTAAAAAAAATTGAATTGATGTTAAAAAAATAATAACAGTGGATTGAGTTTTATGCTTTTTACCAGCAATGGGTTGGTAGCCCTTAGTTCCCTGTTGTTGACAGGCACTTGGCTTCCATCAGACCTGTGTGAGAAAAACAAATATATATATATATATATATTTTTTTTTTTTTTGTACTGATCATATATATAAACTATATATTTACTATACTGATATTTTGTAACTATTTTTTAAGAAAAATTAAAAACAAGCTTCCCATCTTCAAATATTCATAAAAAAATCCCATACAATATATATCTATTTGCATCATATATAGTACGTACAAGCATTTTCTGTGAACATATAAGGATAAGTCAATTACAAATGACAAAAATTACTTAAAGACTTTTTTGAGTTTCAAATTTAGTCTGGTCGAATGGAAATAAAATCATTCATCATTTAGAATATAATTGATTTGAGAACAGAAGCAAGCACCAACAATTATAGTCCTCTATATGAAATCAATATATAAAAAATTTAATTCTATGTTATTTACTATTTAAGTAATCATGCATGCATAAATTTTAGAATAATTTGAGAATCTTTTGCCCATTAATATTTTCATATTGCTTGTTCAAAATTTGTATTCCAATTGAACTAAAAATATACACAAGATATATATTTAAACCATAGAACATTTAATTTCTTATTTTTAAAAATATCATAGAGTCGGTTATCGATCGTGCATGATTGTCAAAATTTTAATTATCAATATGCTTACTTTTCCAACTTTAATTTATCATATCTTAGTTGAATATATATTTAAACTTTACATTTTACCAAATATTAGTTAAAATCACTATATATTAATACTTATTGTATGAGCAGATCTGCTATGAAAAATACTCCACTGCTATCTGATATTTAAATCTTTGAAAGATATAACTATATATATATATATGAAGGGAAAGAAACCTGAGAGCCTTGAAAGTGATACATGCATGAGAAATGTTGTTGGTGCCAGCAGAAGTAGCAGCAAAGAGCTGCACGTGCACCGGCTTCAAAATTTCTGTGATGTGAAGTTCCTCTGGAGCCATTTTACTGTTACTACCGATAGTATAGTATCAGTATCTGTAGCAACAACAGATGCTGTAATAGCCTCTGTTGAATCCGCAACTTCAACATTCATTACTTTCTTTGCCAGCTCATCGGGATGCACAAATCTTGTCACACGTCCCTAAAATTTGAAATTCATGAGCAAGTGAATCGGAAATAACATTTGAAAACTAGATAAAAAGAATCAAGTATTACTGATTTCCGTCTCGCAGCACCAGTAAGTCGTTTGCCTTATTTTTTGCTCTGAGGTTCAAATTCAGAGTACAAATAGCCCATGGGACTTACAGGAGGAACCTCGCCATGAACTGCTATATTTGCTTTGCATTTTGGGAGGAAAATTGCCATGGCGGCGGCGCCGACCCCTGCTTTTGCTTCCTCTTTCTCTCTCCATTTTTGAACATAGTCTTGCATGACAAACGGGTCATTACAATTATTTCCTGACATGACATTTGTTAAAGTAGCTAGGGTTAATTGGTCAAAGAATTGGAAAGACCTGTTCTATGGACTAAATTATAAAATTAATGACATTAATTAATTATATATATCCAATGAACATGCATGCATGCATGCATGTTTTAATTACGTACTTTTGGCAAGGGCATATATATAGGGGTCTCAATGGTCATAGCCTCATCTTCAGTGAATTTTTCCTTAATTTCCATTCTCATCTTTCAACTTGTACTTTTCTTAATTTCTTATACACAGTACTATTGACGTTTCTATCAGGATTGCGTCGAATGTGGATGTCTCTCTCTATCGTTAGGGCCCGCCCGCTGCTCTTTTTGCCGTCTCTCTAGATCTCCTCCGGCAGGATTCATTGCGCCTTCTCCACAATCTTCAGTCTGTATCGATGAGCGCTTCATTTTGGACAATGCACTCTTGCGCTTTAGGTACCTATGCTCGAAGTCCTCTAACATGTCGGTACAGTATTTGATGTTATCATACGGCTCCCATGTATTATCGGTCTCCGGATATATAGCTGGTCCTAAACAATGAAATAAACAACACAATGAAAAACAATTCACAAATAAAATGAACTTGTCATGTTGTAGCAATAGATCGATGCAACCAACCTAATGAGAAACCCAAAATTCAGGTTATGACGTAGCTAGCTAGCTAGATTTAGTAGCTATCGATCAGCCACAACTCAAGTACTAATTATACATGCATGCTGAGGATAACTAGATGTACAGTAACTTAACAAGTTGTCTTAATTTGTTGGCACTATAAACTGGAATACGTACTATTTCTCCTCTAATTAATTCTCTATTAGAAATGACAGTGTTTACGATCGATGTAGAAGGCTGTTCAATAGATACAAGTCAGAAGGCATGCCTATCCAAGATATATTTACTAAAAGAAAATATATATTGTACCGATCGATAAATTAACTTTCTATTTTATGTCCAATTTCATCCATTTTTGTTGAAAATCAAACAAAACGATCGATCCATCACGCAAGTTTCTTTTGCGAGATAGTTTTGTTTGATTTTTAACAAAACTGAATGAAACTAAAAGCAAAAATCTCCTAAACTTACAGATCTACTGAATATATCTAACCAAATGAAACCGGATATATAATTGAACTGCGCGCTTTAAACCAAACTAGGTTTGATTCAGTCACAAACGAAATTGAGTTTCCTAAATCAAATTAATTTGATTTTCAGTCGTATAACCGGCCAAGTCAATATTAATTATTCATGCACAACATGCAATTAAATTTTGATCTTCCACGCATAAATGCTTCATATATTTATAGCGCTCAAATCACACACAAGTTTCTCAAATTAATCCGACGTACGTACGTAGGTTCAACACCACTAAAAATATAGTCGATGCATGAGTTATTATATATGCAAGCTAGCTAGCTAGCATGTGTTGAGAAATCATAAAGGCTAAATAATTATGTCTTATTTAGAGATCAAACAATTACATCTCATTTAGGAGTCAAACACTTATACTCCGGAAAGAAGAAATAATTTTTACCTTAACCTAAGACCGTCCTATGTCAAAAAGATCCAAAACATAAACTTAAGTGCGGAATACAATATCTGATTCCATATTGTTTGCTATGGAATCCCGAATTCGATGTAGAAGCGGCAACCGTCTCCGTGAGCACGAGACAAGACTCTAGAACCCTAGCTTTTCATTTTCACGCCCTTTTAGTTGGATTATAGATTAGGTCTTCCAAAGCAACAAGATTGCCTCTTGAGAGATCCTCTCCAATTTCCTTATGGATATCTCCTCTCAATTCTTTAATGGTGAAAGAGAAAGAGAAGGCTCTCAAAATTATGTATAAAATAACCTCTATGAGAATTCTGAGATGAGTTAGTTATCTTATGTCTTGGGGGCTCATCTTTATATAGGTTACACATCTAACAGCGCGAGTGCGGGTGGCTCACCAGCACTGGGTTGAGACGTGTCTAATTAACCGCCTCAAATTTCAGTCCAAAAATAGCTTGTATCCTGAGTGCGTCTGCACTCAGGGTCAGTGCGGGTCATCCACTCTCACTGGGCTAAAAACCTAGACTCTGCAAATTGCCAAGTACCCAGTGTGGGTCAGTCCACCCGCACTGAGTCCCAGTGCGTCCGCACTGGGCTCGGACTTTTTCTTGCGTTCTCCTGAAGAAGTTCACAGAAATTGGCTAAGTACTGAGTACGTCCGTATTCAGATCCAGTGCGGGTGAGCCACCCGCACTGGACCCCAAAAAAACAGTTTTCTGTATTTGCAAATCTCAGAATCAGACCATTAATGATTTGATTTTTGCCTAAATTGTTCTATATACTTATGGACCACATCTTATTGAATACATAGATTGTCTAATATTTTAATTTGATCATTTTAATTGTGACAACTATATTTAACAGTACACAATTTATAATTATATTACATATATGGTCAACGTTGGATTAAGATCCAACAGCATATACTTTCAATATATAACATCAGAATAAAAAAATATACAAATTTCTTCTCGATTCTATCATTAATGAAAATGAATTTTATGACGTAGAATAAAAGGAACCATTTGATGAGGTACTGGAGCTGGCCGTTGTGGTTTCGTTTCTTGCGATCGAATGGCTTCAACTTCATAGTATTCTTCTTTGTTGTGTTCTCCATCAATATTATCTTCCTCTTCTAGTTCTATATCTCCTTAATTTCTTCACCTCTCACGATTCTTGGGGTCCCCCCCAGAGCAAAATTCGGATCCGTCTCATTCTCCCTTTTCGAAAAGTTGTTATATGTGTAAATCTGACTTTCCTAGCCAAAGTTATGAATGTTTAAAGTTTTTTCGAAAGCTGAATTTTGTAAATTCATACCTAATTGTAGAAAAATCCAAATAATTTAAAATTTATGTCAATTCTGTGTATTTCTGTATGCTCTACATGCTGGTGTAATCACTTTTGCAGTTTGATCCCTGTACCAGTTCAGGCCTATACTGGTAAATCAGTCTAGACTGACCAGTCTGGATTGATACAAGGACCAAAATGCAAAAGTAATTTGAGTAGCACATGTGACAGTCTAAAATGTCTAATAAGATCCTTGAGTATGGAATTCAGATCCTAGATACCTGAGGTTCAATTATAAAATCTGAACTGTTTTTTTTAAATTGCGCTGCTATAGCGCGCTATTGTGCCGCTAGAGCACGCTATTTAGAACCTTGTTTTTGGCATACAAGAAAAAAAATTCTTCACAAAATATTAATATCTCTAAAAAAAAAAATAGAGGACCGCCCCCCTGCAAGGACTGTCTGCTAGGGGTCTGGCCCGCCCGTGATGGGGGTTGTCTAGTGGGTTTTTTGGGTTACCCGTGGGCCTGGCTGCCAGAGCAGTTTTGAAAAAAAAACAGATTGCAGGAGAATTTTTAAAATTTTCTTTTTTTTTGGGGTATTAATAAAAATGGCGGTACATTTTGCACACGGTGAGTACACATATATATTGAATTTAGACTTTTACACGTTAAAATACATCAAAAAGAAACATATAATTAGAATATTTGATCAAAAGACTGATATTCAAATCAAGATTTCATCTTTTAATCAAAATCGTTGGCAGATTAGAACATCTACATAATTATACTTAATTATATAAGAATTAATGGAGACATCAAATAACAATTTTACCATTAAATTAGATTTATATACTTCAAATGCATTGCAACATATCCAAGCTATTAATTTTTAGTGTAGTGTACACGTATAGAGGGAGAAATATGGCACTTATGTTAGTTTTATTTCCGAAATTTTTATTAATACCCAAAAAACATATCAAATTACTGAATCTATCTATTTTTGCGTAGAAATTCAAAAAATGTCATGTCCGGTTAATAAATAACCGGACTGATTAATTTTGTCCGGTTAATAAGTAATCGGATAAGATCTAACCCATTTCAAGAATTTTGTCCAGTTAATAATTAACCGGACTCAATCTATCTTTTTTTACAAAACATAAATTTTTAAAATTTTCAAAAATAGATACAACTTTTTAGAAATTAAATGTACAAATATTTTTTATATATACTTAGAAGTGACTTTTGAACTGGGATCAATAACTCAAAATTCAAGTATTTTTATTTTTGTCCAATAACACATAAAAAAATATATTATTTTTTCTTACAGCCGCGAAAAATCCGATCTGAAAAATGTTGATCCGTGTTATTTGTTGCAGTCTTTCTAATAAATCAAATTATATTGTATTCCTTGTATTTTCAAATAAATATATTCAACATTTCTAATATTTTAATATAATTTTTTTTAATTTCTGTTTTGTAAAAAAAAAAAAAAAGTTGAATAAATTGAGTCCGGTTAATTATTAACCGGACAAAATTCTTGAAATGAGTTAGATTATGTCCGGTTAGTTATTAACCGGACAAAATCAATCAGTCCAGTTATTTATTAACTGGACAGGACATTTTTTGAATTTCTGTGCGAAAATGGATAGATTCAGAAATTTGGTATGTTTTTTTTTGTATTAATAAAAATTTCGGGTTTTATTTTGCTGTTACGGCCTTGTGGGTGAAGATTTTGACAGAGCAGTTTTTAATTCATACATCGAACCAGTCATATATATGTGCAACGCTGTTTTAACTCTATTATCAGTGTGGTCTGCATGAATTAAAAACTGTTATCAAAATATTTAGCCTTTTTTTTTTGCTTTTAATGGAAAAGGGGCTCCTATCCACTTTTGTTTTTACTGGATTGAGGAAGTTACTAGTCTAACAGCATTAGACTAGTACTGTAAAGAGAAATATATAAAACAAAAAAAAAAATTAGAAACGGTAAAGCGTGATTATTAATTATGCCTCTACGATAATTTTGTTTTGTGATTGTATGATCTGAAGAGCCAGTTGCGGATAAATGCACACATCGCTCCTAAAAATCTCATTTGTACCTTCAGCATTTAAGATACTTAATTATTTTTTATGCCACTCTGTTAAATTATTATACAGTTAATTGTGTTATTTATCATTTAACATTATTTGTATTAAATATTTATTTCCGTTCTAAACTTTTTAATGCAAAATATTTATTAACAAAAAAAAAAAAAAAGTTCTATCCTAATCATTCATAAATAAACTAATAATGTTTGTGTGTATTGATACAAATATGAGTAATTTGAAGGTGAGGTAAAATCGTACGGTTATAAATACAATTAATTTTAAATCTTCTAAGATAATCTTAACATTTAAAATATCCTAATTTCTAGTAATACATCATGTGAAATTCTATTTTTTTTTTCTCTGTGTTCACATCCTTACACAGTTATATGTTTGTTACCTATTATAAATATCAAATAATATATACTATATATTTTGTTTTCAATTTAATTAGTTTAGGTTTTCAATTTATCATACCAAAATACTTGTGTTCTACTTCCTCATATGTTTCATAAATGGATTCACACTAATATAATTTGTCAATTATCTGTTTCGTTTAGATGACAAATTAGTTTTGTATATTGATATACATTTAAAATTAATCTGCATCCATAATTGCCCAATAAATACAAACATAGATATAATTTTAGCACTCTCTTTCCGGATCCATTAATCCATTTCGTTTAAACTTTAAATCCCTATAGAGTATAGACTCAACCAAACATGATTAGACATAATTGCCTACGGGCTTCAAATAATAATAAAAAATGATTAGACATAATTTGTATTCCCATAATTAGGGAGCCTTTGAAGTTCTATCTTGACCCCCCAACTCTTTTTTTATAAGAATTCAAAATTGAATTCCAAACAAGAAATATGTACGTTCATTTTTTTTTATTTTTAGAAAAATACATTCACATAAAACAAAAATATAACTTTTGATTTCATTATGTACCAAATTAAGCTGTGAAATCAACGATTTACTGCGATGAATTTGCACCATTGTAACTTACCACATCTGACGCTGTACAAAACTAAGAAAAATATGATTTTTGACATCACGTTAAAAATAAAGCAAGATCAATAGGTTATATTTATTATTTGAAATATAAATTTTCAATTATTAAGAAAAATTAACTTTGGATAATCATAGGATTCCGAAAAGATGAAGAAAAAGGCCAAAAAAAAATTCTGTCATAAGCATTCAATACCAAAAGCAAGGAGTTAGCAAAAAAAAAAAAAAAAAAAAAAAGAGACCACATATAGACACGCCTCCTAAAGATAAAGAAAAATTACTTGCCTAGAGCAACCTATTAAAGGTACAAAATCATTTCTCTGTTCAATCGCATGGTAGTAGCAATTCTATTCTGTTCTATTTCCTACTCTATTCTATTCAGGAGATGAGACGGTATACATATCCCGCGAGGTGGAGGTGGGTTCCTCCTCTTCTATTTCGTTCTCCTCCCCGTCAGAATTTGTGCCAAAATTCAAATCCATCTCATTCATCTCCTGTCTTACAAATTGGCCCCTAACCCTCGGCCTTGTCTCTGCCAACTTCTTTCTATTAATATACCTTATCTTCTTATCAAAACACCTCTCCTTTCTTTTTTGCCTAAATTTAACTAATGCTGCTGCTCGTCTTTCTGTCTGGCTGCTTTTAGTGGCATCTGGCACAACAGTGCCAGCGACATTGCCAGAATCAGCTGACATTCCAGACCACATCTGATTATTTTGCGGCACCATGTGACCTGCTTGTAATCCCATACTGAGATTAGGGTTGTAATGAAATGGTGATAGTCCCATTGTGTTGTGCAAATATGGGTGGCCATATTGAAACATGTTGTATTGATGGCCTCCTTGAAAAATTTGCATGTTTTGAGGCATGCCATTCAAATTTACATTCATGCCCCCATGATCTACCATACCAGGATAGTACATTGGCAAATGGTACATTGGAACCTGCTGTACCTCATTACTTGAGGAATCAGGTTGCGTCATTGTAGCAGATGATGAGCCAACAGTGATGCGGGTATTTTGGTCATAAAAGGTGCTTTCTTGTGCCTCTCTGCTGCTGCTACATCTGTTGGAGTTTGGCTCAGTCACCATGGTGGTCATATTGAGGTGATCTGGTGATTCTGATTGAATGGCAGTGTGGCCTGGTTGATGACTACGTTCTAAAATTTGCTGAATGGTTGATGAGTTAGATCTGACATACGCCAAAAATGCCGAGGACTGACCAACTTTAAGATCAGTTTTTCCTGTAAATGCTGTCCACAGAAAAATTGTATTTAGAATTCCAGATATAAAAACCAGTATGTACTCGGCTAAAAAGATCCAAAAAGTGCATTGCCTGTTTGGATCACCTAGAAGCTGTAATGCAAGGGTTGCAATATCTACAGCATAATTCTGGTTGGTCACTGTACAAAACAGATTGTATCTATCATAGTGACCTACAGAAAGACACTACATTCTGTTAAGGCCAAGAAATCACATAGCTAAAGCCTTTTTTCTTTTGTTCTGGGGGGGAGGGTTTGGGTTTAAGGAATTAGGAAACTGCTACTAAAAACTATAGTGTACTGAACTGTTCACAACATTCCCGTAACAAGTATTTAAGTATCAAATGAAAGAAAAGTAGAAAGTAGACTTACGTGCTAGGTCATCACTTTTTCTGTGCTCTGATGTATCCTTACACGCAAGACCACCAGGCGAGACAATACACTACAATTATACATAACAGGTAACTACATTAATAGAAAGAACTGTCAGCTCTTTGATATAAACATATTAATAAAAAGAACTGTCGGCTATTTAATAGACTCCAGGAATCAATGATTCGACAAAAACATAACACAACTGAGCATATGAATATATTAATATCTATGTACCTCATAATCAGGTTGGTTTGTGATGCTGATTTCTTGATTAGCAGCAGTGGCAGTAGTTGTGTCATCAGACAGAAGAGTTGTGCTGTTTGTGTTGGCATCGCTGGGGTCTGACAATTCATGGGTGAAAATGTCCTTCTCAGAAAGACCCAGCATGCGGCGCCTTCGCCACATGTGTGTCCATAGGTTCAACAACTCATTTGTCCTTAATGGTTTGACCAGATAGTCTGCTGCACCAAGCCTTAGGCATTTCACCACCACTGACACCTCATCTAGCGCCGACATCACTGCGCACAAAATATCTAATAGATTAGCAATCAAAAGCATGAGATTGGGGGATGGGGGAATGGGGGAATGGGGGAATGGGGGTGATGAGCACTTACTGATGATAGGGATACGGGTGAGGATCTTATTACGGGCAATGTACTTGAGCATCTTAAAGCCCTTGGCAAAAGGTAGGTCAACCTCTGCTAATATTATGTCTATCTCATCAGCTTGCCTGTTCAACACATCAATTACCTGCCTTGCAGACTTCACACTTGTCACTGCATCCCCATAACAATTAAATTGATCAAGCTATGATGCAGTTAGTGTTGAATTTATCTAGAGCTATGTGCCTCGCTCAGTGGACCGGGTTAAAAGAAAATGTTTGGTTTAACATTATTATCATCCTTATGGTAATTTACATCTATTCAATTTTCAATATTTACACCGATGAGTATACCTCATTTTTCCCTCCGCACATTTCCTAATTTTATGTTTTACCTCCTCTTTTGTATCTATTTTGGTCACTCCGATGAGCTCGCACATGAAAACCCTATATCAAAACTATTCGGAGCTTTACACCAAAAGTGTTTATCCTTTACTCTCCATCACCACCAGGATATTGTCTAAATAAAGTATATTTTTAAAACATTTTCAGATAATTTGTTGAAATTAAGCACTTTAGCTCTAATCGGGTCCTAATTGCAAAGTTGCACCTGATGAAGACATGATTGCGATGATTCTCGATATCAAATTGAACATTAATTAGTACTGGCATACAACTAAGGGTCAATTGAAGTAGAATTGTCTACTATTTAGTGCTCATTTATGCAAAAGTTTTGCTAAATTAAAATTTGGTACACAAATTGAGGCCTTTGGATTGGGAGATTATCTTCAGAGCTCATGTTATGTTTTTTTTGTTGAAGGCAAATTGCCAACCAACAATTGGGGGTTCTGGGCGAATTGCCCAAAATACAGGTTATATTGAATGGTAGATTTATTACATGGTTTGCAAGATCGGAATCGGAATCGGGATCAGTTACTTGACCGTTGAATCGGAATTAGATGAATCAGTCAGAATCAGCCGAATCGAATCAGAAATTCGGATTTTTTATCGCTGAAGCTTGTTTTGTACTAAGAAATAGGAAAAAAATTGAAAACAAATTAATTTGTCAAAAAATAATGTTAAGACAAAAGATTACATTAAAATAATCTACATATATTCAATTTTTTAGTGATGCAATAAAAAAAACACACGGTCCGGAGCTCAAGTTATCTAGTCCCACAAGGAAAGCACAAATACAGTACAGACATTGATATACTAGCAACTTTTCGATCTAATAGAACTGTGTTTGTTGGGCTTCCACTATTAAGTGGTTATTATGGGCTGAAATAATATTTTAGAGAATCAGTTCACATTTTCAGAAACAGTCCAATCTGGTGAAGACTCGCTTGACTCGGCCGAGTCAACCCGGTTTTTCGCTGAAAACTCGCATACTGCGGTACTTGGTCTAAAATCGGTTCAAATTTGACCGATTCTGGTCCAACTTGGGCCGATTCCAGTCTGATTTTGCAGATCATGACTTTATTACACGATTGAAATTAGTTGGGGAAAACATATTTAACATGAAAATTTTGAACTGTAGTTGTTATCAAGGATCTCTTGAGGATTTTGTGAGAAGGAATCGACAAGGGGTGTAGGGAGAATGATGGAGGTTATACCAGTACAAAGACTGGCAATGAACAGAAATGAAAATTGACAATAATAAAAAAATAAAAATAAAAATAAAAAGGAATTGTGAGTACCTTGGTAAGAGCAGTTGGTGAGAAGGAAAAGCACCTCTTGAGAATTCTTGGGGTCGGAGTCGCACAAGAGTATCCTGACCTTACTTCGATCCAGCAATTTATTATTGTTATTGGCATCTAGGCCCCCTTGCTCCCCTACTCCTTCCATCACCAAATCCATCTAATTCCGATCCAGCGATTTCTCTCCCTCTCCCCCTCTCCTTTTCATCTCTCCATGAGGGAAAAAAGGTCCGATTGGTACACCGCCGATGGGGAGGGAGCTGAGGGATCGGAGGATTGTTAGATCATGGTCCGAAAACGACGATATCACTTATCGATTATCAACAACAAAACAAAACCAAACCCTTTCTATTGATAATTTAACGAATAATTATTATTATTATTATTATGCTTACTTTTCTTTCTCCCTTTAACAACTCCCAACTCCCTAGTGGGTCCACCTGTACAAAGGGAAAGGGTTATATTATTATTATAGCTGTGGCGGTGGCGGCTACAGAGAGAAAGAGAAGAGAGAGGTGGACAGACAAACCGGACACCATGCCATACCGGAATGCTATCTTCAGCGGAGTTCTTTCGTGTGAATATGTGAGGAGCTTTTAATCTGATTTTTTTTTTTGATCGGACGGACTAGATCAGATCTCAAAAAAACAATTCCTCTATTATGATCCGTCCGATCGAAAACGAACGAATCATACCATACCATAGCAAACCCACTTTGAGGAGATAGGAGGCACTGGTCCTACTTTTAGGTTCAATTAGCTCTATCACCGTACGATTAGCATTAAGATCTGTGCGCACGTAAATTGATAAAATTTCATATGGATTTTAATAGGAGTGCACGAATCTTGATGCAATTGGATGGCCAGATCACCCATCGAATCAAAGTAGGTCCAATGGGCATCGGACCTACTCCGAAGTGAACTTTGAGACCTTGCGAGAAAATCAGATTTGAGACAGAGAGAGAGTGGAAAAATCAGAAAATGTATACGGAGTTGAGCCACGTCGTCGCTACTGAGACCATTTTTTTTTTTCATAATATAAATTGAAATGTGATCACATCACATTCAAATATAAACAAATTAAATTAAATAAAAATTCTCATCTTATTAAAAAAAATCAAATCATAACCGTTTACCCAATAACAGTGGGGATGCTACTTTTAATTTAAAATTGTCGTATAAAAATGACTATTAAAATAAAATAAAAAATTGAGTAAGAATAAAAGACTATAATTGAAACAAAATTAAATTAGATTGTTTGAAATCATTGTATAACATTAATTTGTAGTTTACAAATAATATCTACAAATTTATTTATCTGTGACCAATCTGAAAAATATGATTTGTGTGTATTATTCACACTTGTATTTATAGCTGGTACTATTCAGATATGCAATTACAAATGGGACCTTTTTAAAGAAATATCTCTCCGGTCTTTACTTTTTTAGGGTTTCTACCGTCAAAGTTTTCTGATTCCGACGGACCGCTTTAGCTGTGTTTGTGTTTTTCCACCAAAATATTTTACAGACATTTACCAATTTTGGGCTGTACTATCTTGGTTGGTCTAAGAGACTAATGTCAATGTTTATGGTCTCAAAAGTAGAAAATCGGGCTCCTCCTCTCAAAGCACAAGCAGAAATGTAACTACGCAAGCAAGCGAGAAATCTTTTTTCAGGTTCCCAAATCCCAATGGAAACAAAGAATCTAAAATGGTGGGGTCGGATGGGTCCAAAAGAATTCGTATCCTCTGCGTTAATCTTTTGAGAGTTAATGAACTTTAACCATCCGATCTGTTTTGAGATTCGTGTAGAATAAATCTGCACTAATAATAAAGAGCTCTATATCATAAACAGAGATCAGATTGACTCCGTTTAAAATCAAACGGTTGAAATTCATTAACTCAAAAGATTTCAAAACCTTTGGAGTTAATGCAGAGGATATGCATTCGGTCCAAAAGGGGTAAGACATTGATTTTCATGCCACGCTGGACTTCTCATCCATATACAGTTCCAGCCACACTCCACTTGATCACTTGGATTCATTGTTCTATCATTCTATGTAAATGGGGTCCGTGGAAAGCCATGGCTACGGGACCCACATGGCGGTGTTTGTATGGATAGCTTGCATTGGATTTGGAGATCTTTTTCTTTTAGAATCACAGCAGATTTATTTCCTTAGGCAAGATATCTACCGGATGCGGATCCTCTTGCCGGACATTTTTTTTAATACAAAAAAAAAAGTATTTACACAACTGTTCAGAGTTTTAATTTTTTTTTTTATTTCTATCCAGACCGCCTAGTATATGGACGGCTCAGATCACTAGTGGACTACCTGGAGCTGGGGCGGTCCACTATGAATTTTAAGCAGCCCATGAACGATCCCGTCTATCTCTCTCTCTGCTTTGTTCATCTCACTTTACATTTCTTCATTTTTATTTGCGGTTGTATCTACTTCGAATTATAACATATCATATTATAACTGAGCAAGTTTGAAAACTAAGCAATTTATTTACAAATTTAGTTCATTTACAAATGCCATCTCTTTCTCCAAAAAAAAAAAGAGTTACTTCATCTGCCACGACGTCCAAATAAACCCAATAGACGAGAAGTTTGTTTGGTACCAGCTGCAGGTGCGACAGTACTTGTAGATGCTTGGCTCGCAGGTGCGACAGTACTTCTACCAGTTGTCTCAACAACAACTCTAACATTTTCTCTTTCATTCTCAGTGTTTATGGCATGTGAACATAACAACACAATTCAGTTATTAATATAATAAAATCTAAACATAACTACACAAATTCAGTTATTAATGTAATAAAATCATAAATTAATTTTGTACAATGCTACATACCTACCGTGCATCTGTCAGAAACAGAACGGCGAGCCCGATTTCCCGATGGTCGCCTACCACCCATCTCATCCATCGTCATTACAACACGCTTGTGTCTCCTCCTCCCCTTTCTTATACATCCTTCTGAAGGGAGTATTCTATCAACGGCATATGCAGGCCACTCATGCTGGTTGGAATAAGAATGAAATGATCCAACCCAAGTGGCAGCAAGGTAACTGGTACGACACCAACCAGCGACATAGTGATACTCACAGAAGTTTCTCACTCGACACATCGCCATCATGTGACTACATGGTATGTAAGCTAGTTGGGGTCCTTGGCATGTACAGGTCACTACCCTGCCATCTCCGAATTTAACTACGTACTTGAAAACCCTTTTTACAAACTCCATAGTGTCATCTGGTCTACGGCTGGTAGGAACATACTCTTTTGGATTTTGCACTTTGAATTCTGTACCATCGTTACCCATCGGGAGCACGTTCATAGTTGCACCTTTGTCCCTGTGTTTTCTTAGTTTCTCCTCCACCCTTGTTGAAAATGACTGATCCATTCTTATTAATTTTGCAGCCTTAGCGCGCCGTTCTTGAAACCATACATTTAACTTGTAGAAGGTGTCCTCTACAATTGCAGCCATAGGCAACATCCGGCTCTGTTTGAAGACTGCATTCAGCGACTCGGACCTGTTGGTGGTTATAATTCCACAACGCCAACCTCCATCACGTGCTTGAAATATTTTCTCATATGCTGGATTCTTGTTGACATCTCTGGGATTATTTTTGCCCACCTTAATTAAGTAGAGATTTTCTTTTGGCATGTACTACACAAAAATAAGGAAATAAAATAATATAAGTAAACAATTGTACTAAAAAATCGTCCAAATTATACAATAATATATGTAAACAATTGAAATATATATATCTTTGCAAAATCTCTAGTCATCTCTTCCACCCTTCTTGGCTTCTTCTTTTTGCAATTCCGTCTAAATATTTCTAGAACCCACTTGTCGCCCCCGGTTGTCTTGAAAAGGTTCTCCGCAACGTGTTGCATACACAACCTGTGCACACACTCGTCAGTACGTGTTGTCCAACCGAATTCTTGACGATCAAAAACATATTTGATTCTTTTGTGCTGGTCTGATATCACACTGAAAAACTTATCTGGCCCAACCACCCGTTTTCTTAAAAACTGCATAAAGAATTCTCAGTTTTCATCATCCTCTTTCTGAACAATTGCAAAGGCCAAAGACAACAACTGATTCTCAGCATCATATGCACATGTTATCAGTAGCCTCCCCCTTCGTAATGGTCAGACATGAAGCATGCATCAATACTGATAACGCGTCTGATGTATACACAGCTTGAATACAAGGATCAAATGCCCATGCTATGCCCTTGAATTGTTGAGCTCCCTCTATTAGTACTCCCTTGACGTCATAAATGGGGCCATGCCACTGCTCATATACAGTGCTGATAGTTATATGAATCCTTTCAACTATCGAATATTCTGTAAATCGCAAGTTCACGCCCTCTCCACAGCCTGTTGTATTTTGGGATTACATACTTGTATTTGTGTCTGACGGTCCTAGCCACCTCCTTGATACTCATCGAGGGGGCTTCCTTAATGTCTATCTCAATTGCATCGGCAATTAGTGATGCCGTCAGCTAGGCATGGTCTGTCCTTGTGGATGCAGACTTGCATGTATGAGGTGGTTCACACTTCTTAATCATTCATTATTCTCTCTACCTGCAAGGGTTGCAGAAAGGCAGAACTTTCAACGTGGGGCGGTTGCACAAATCACAACCAACCTTCCTCGGTCCCTTCTGTCTATTTTACTTTCCCAGTTGTTGTCAACATGAGTCTCATTGATTTTTTTCACAAGTTCTTCTATGTTGGTATAAAGTTGTCCTGGGGCAAGTTCCTGATTGTATACAACACGAGGACCGAAGTAACTAATGTCTGCCTCTTCAAAAGCTGTGGTATCGTTGAATATGGCGACCAAATGCCTATTCCCCTGACCTCTAATCAAAATTTTATCTTCCCTGGGTAAACCTGTTTCATCTACATCACCATCTGATAAGTCATTAGATTTCCAAACTCCTTGGTATTCATCCCCCGTTTCCATTTCTTTTTCTGGTATGGCATCAATCCTATCAACATCAATCTCAGTATCATGTCGATTAACGGGTAACTGTATCGGTTCTGACTATAGTATGGTTGGAAATCTGGGAATTATGGGTGCCTATTTGGGTGGCGGTGGTGGTAACTCTTCAGTAAACTTAGTTTTTCATAACCGGAGTCATGGTACCCCTGGTTGTCATAACTAGAGTCATCGTACCCCTGGTTGTTATAACATGAAGGTCCAGTCTGGGGAACCCTAGAAGGTCCAGCCCCAGCCCGGGGAACCCTCTTCGAATATAAGTCCATTACCGAGACCCCGCTACTTTCAAATTGAGTGTACACAGCTCTCCACAAATTTGCATCTATTATAGGATATCTCATAAAGTAAGGTCCACCCCCCCCACTCCACTCCTTTGTGAGTTGTCAATTCGTGTAGCCAATTCTATTTCATACCTGTTGGAATTTACAGCAGTATTTTCGTATACTAGTTGCTTAAATTCTTGAAATGTGGTACTTTCATTAACCTGGAAGCCTAATGCGACATCTTTCGTGTAATACACGCCATCTACACCCTTAATTAACTTGCCGTCCGTATGCAGTGCAACTAACATTTTTTCCTTCACAACCTACATTTAAAAATTAATTAAATAAGAATTACAGGATCAATTGATTCTAACTAGCAATTAAACCTAATTATGACAGCAATTAGATATGATATGAGAAAATGATATAATCATGTCTAATATTTTTTTTTATCAAAGTTCTTAATTTTAAATTTTTAATATTAAAATTTAAATAGTACTGCTACAGTGCAACTCTAATTTTGAATTTTGATTTCAATCGCTAAATAATTATCTTAATCCCGAATTCAATCGCAAACCTTAATTCAGAATTCAATCACATTTAACCATAAACTCTAATCCCGGATTCAATCACAAATTCAATCGAATCAAATTAAAAACTTACCCGAGGAGACCGGAGGAGTCGTCGCGAGGAGATAGGGGAGTGTGGTAGCGAGGTAGAGGCCGGAGGAGAGAGAGGTGTGACGGTAAAGGGGCAGAGGCAGCCTAGGATCTTCTTTTTCCTCTTTTTTTAGTTTTCTGTTTTTCTCTTTTTTTTGGTTTTCTGGCGGATGCAGCAGAGAATAATAATTGAAGGGAGAGAGAGAGTTCATGCGGCTGTTGGTTTAAAGCCTCCATAGTGGACCGTCCGGACAGTGGGCGGTCAGGTCACTATAGTAGACCGTTCCAGCCTCAGGCAGTCCACTAGTGATCTGGGTTGTCCATATACCAAGCGGTCTGGGTAGAAATAAAAAAAACAAAACTCTAGACAGTTATGTAAATACTTTTTTTTTTAGTATTAAAAAAAATGCCTCTTGCTGCTTTTGATGCACAAAATATATAATATATTTATGTTTATTTAAACGGTTCTCTTATGATTTCTGAAAGAAAATATAAAAGGGTTAAATAATATATTGAACGTAACTGCGGATGGATTTAGTGCAATGATACGAGGGTGAAAATTTAATGTTATTCTTCAAGAAAATTGAGAATATGCTTTTCTTTATCCAATTTCAGGTTTTGAAGAAAAGAGAAAAGTACCATATTTCATTTACAAATTAGATTGTTAAAAGCCATTTGAATGGTTAGAATGAAAAAAGAAAAAAGAATGTTCTTGTTTTTTTTATAAGAAAAGTAATAGATTTGAGCACACATCTCTTTACAAAGAAATACATATTTAGTTTTTAAAAATAACATTAAAAATATACATAATGTACCGGTCCTTCAATAAAAAAAAATAACATATTGAACTCAAAAATTAATATATGGACAGTATTGGACTATTGGTAAATTAGTCAATTAATGGAAAGAAGGATTTCTATCCCCTCCTCCCCAGATTTTTCTTAATCAAATATGTACTGATCATATACGTTCGATCTAGTTTTACCTCTTTCTTATCTTTAAAAAAACAAGTCACCTTGCCACCGATTTCTATTAAATTAGAAGCCACATACAAAGTTCATAAGCATTATAATATAAACTACTATGAAAAATGAATCAATCCCAACCTAAACATAATAACCTTCTTTCCTGACCTAACCGGTACCATACTAATTACCTACATATACTAAAACAACATAAAATATTAAGACATCAAAGTATACAGTGTTTCGATTTTAAAAAAAAAAGACAACAAAGTATACAGTGTTCACAACAACGGCGTTTGTAATACCTTGAAGCTCAGCTCCTTGGGGCCAAAAAGATTTTGAGATATGGGAGAAAATTTGAATCTGTATTATTTTTACACTTTTAAAGTCTAAACAGTCGATTCGAACGGTTCAATATAATATCCATATTAAAACGTACTTGGAGACCAAATTTTACATTTTTTTAGAATTTTTTTACTATTTTTTTAAGATAGGTAGAAAATCCATTGATTCGGAAGATTCTAAACCATAAAAAACAATAATTTTCTACTTACCTTAAAAAAAAAAAATTAGGTATATGGATATCATGTACGGTTTGGATCGATTGTTTTGACTTTTAAAATGAAAAAACTACTTGTAAGCATATGGTGTTGAAGTATTTATGAAAGCGATTATGGGTGTTCATTGGTTTGATTCGGTTTCAACTGAACCGAATTGGGCAAACCAAAGTTATAATTTGGTTCAAAAATAGAACCGAACCGAACCGATTTAGTATTGCAACTAAACCAAACTAAAGTTTTATTTCGTGTTCAATTTCTTCGGTTCAAACCGAAATATATTAATTTTTTATTTAAAGCAATTGATTTATAATAAACCGAAGTATATTAAGAAATAAATCTCGGTATTAAGAAATAAACCGGTATATTAAGAAATAAATAAAAATATTTAAAACAATTTATTAAATAAAGCGGGGTATTAAGAAATAAATCGAGACAGTCTGGATCAAATTCATAATATATAAAAATTCGGTCAATTCATTTATTTCGATTTTAAAAATTTCCAAACCGAACTGAACCGAAGTTATAATTTGATTTTAAAAAGCAAACCGAACCAAACCATTAAACCAAAAAATCGAACTGTTTAGTCCAAACTAATTCGGTTTGGTTCAAAACCAACTACATCGGATCCAATGAACACCCCTAGAAGCGATTAGCCGGTATGATTTTTTTATTAATATGCCAATAGATCATACCTATTTATAGACAATTTTGAGCCTTTATATAGACAAAATTAGAGCTCTAATATTTTATTTATTTTTAATATAAATAATTTTTTTTATATATATATACAAATTTTCTTTTTTTTTTCGACCCTTGAATTTGAATTTTTTTTTATAAACCATAATTAAGAAATTGAAATTTACCAAATCAACATGATTATTTTTTTTTACAAAAACAACAAAGACCGAACAGCTAATTCGGTCCCGCATTTTCTTTTTGGGACCGAATTGGATATTCATCCCCAGATATTTCACACATTTTCACATTGTTTGGTGTAGCCATCCGTGTAAATGCAAATTTTATTTAGGGCCGAAATGCTAATTCCGTCCCAAGTGTTTTTTCAGCTGGGACTGAATTGGCTATTCGGTCCCATGTATTTTTTTTATTTTTATTTTAAATACCCTTCTTCTCCCTCCAAAAAAATATTAACATGCAAATCCAATTAAATATTGACATGCATGACATACAAACTCAATTAAATATTAACATTCATTCTATTACTCTACATTATTCTACAATTACGCTAAAAAAATTAAATCATTCAACAATTGATTAATACTATATGCAAAGAATTAAATTACTTACAAACTAAATAATTCTACAATTAATAGTTACACTACATAAATCTAAATTACACTAAAAAAATTAAATCATTAAACAATTAATTTATACTACATACAAAAAGCTAAATTACTCTACATACAATCAAAAAAAATTCTACAATTAATAATTACACTACAAAAACCTAAATTATACTAAACAAAATACCGGTCGTTGTATGTCTACCATTGATAGAAACTTAAGCTGAATTTTTGAGGCACTAAATGATATTTTTTTGCAATTCTAATTCGTCGGATGCCTAGGGATACTCCCCGTGGCAAAATCCGGATCCGTCTCGTCCCCCCTTTCTGAATTGTGGTCATACGCGCAAATTTGACTTTCCTAGCCAAAGTTATGGCTGTTTAAAGTTTTTTTTTTTTTCAAAAAACAATGATGCTACCATGCAAAAATATCGATAACGCATTGATGCTTTATGCCCGGCTTAACGATGGTAGAAGTGCATCGATGTATCATTGCCAAACAATTGCTGACGCATCCATGCTCTCTAAACAACCATAACTTTAAAATATATTTACTATTTATTGTGTGTATTTGCTTATTTTTTTTAATAGATTACAGTTTCATTTATTATTTAAAGATCATTGAAATTATCCATGATTGCTCAACATATGTATTTTAAATTTGATAATTTGTATTTTAAGTTGGATATTAATAAAAATATCAGTAAATTAGTTTACAAACCTAAATTCTACTAAATAAAAATCTAAATCACAATTTTTTCAACACGCGGCCACAAAAAATTCGAAACTACAAGGGACCGAATTGGCTATTCGGTCCAGGCTTTCTCAAATTTTCTGTGGCCACGTCCACAAAAATCTACAAAAAAAAGTGTGGACCGAATAGCCTATTTGATTCCAAAAAATAAAAAATACAGGACCGAATTAACTATTCAGTCTTTGTAAAAAATAATCATGTTGATTTAGTAAAAATCGATTTTCTAATTATAGTTTATAAAAAAAATTCCGCCGAGCCTGCTTGGGACTTGGGGAAACTGACAGCACGAGGCAATATCGGACTGCTTTTTTATGTCAAGTGCAATTTGGTCCGGCTGGAATTAATCTGGACCGTCCTTTTTTTAAGATTACAACTCAGGTACTTTGAGACACGGATTCCTAGTCGGTTGATACGTGGGAGAAGATTCAGCCGGTTCGAGCTTAGATGGGCTGGGCTGGTCTGGGCTGGGCTACTGTTTCTTTGTTTTATTATATCATTATGTTTTATAGTGGGCTGAGCGACTAAACCCTGAGCCCATTAACTTGGATTTCAATTAGAAAAAATCAAATAGAAAGAGAAATGAGATAAAAAGGCAAACTGGAGAAAAGGTTTCTCTCTATGGATAAAAAATTAAAAACCTAAAAACTTGTACATAATCAGTTTCTTGTTTACTCTGGGATTATCGGTTCTGATTCTCTTTCTCTTTACCATTGTTTAATTTTTTAAACTAGGAGTAGGTGTAATATGATGTTTTAGTCATAGTTTTCTCGGTACATGGCACTTACCAGTTACCAGTACAACAGATCGTACCAGCACCATGATCCTGTCTAAGAACTTAGAAGGACGCCAGCGCTGCTCGCCTCGGTACAAGTCTGCACTAATAGCATAAACCGAAGTTACCAGATGCTGGTCAAGGCCTTACCAATCCGTACCAGTAAAACCTCAGATGCATAAAACAGGTGCAGTAATGCCGGGTAGCCATTCTACGGCTGAGTTGCAAAATAAGAAAGCTGCTTTTGGTACCAGATTCAAATGTGATTCTTCATTTCACTTGTAGATTATTTCCAATCAATAGACTGCCACAACCCAATCTGTTCTTTTGAATACTTATAATTTTTGAAAAATTAATCAAAGCAGGAAACAAATTGAGCAGAAAAGGAAGAGACAAAGAAGAAGAAACAGGCAACTGAATTAGTATTTTTCTGGTTGGATAATTACTGAAATTCTTTCTCCTTCCTACAAGTATTGTACACTAGATCACTCTAACAAACGTGTCTAGTAAATGATACATGTAATAAGTAAAAGTTGAGGGTAATTAGTAAATGGTAAGTTCCAGTAGCAGCTTCTTTTATGAAGTGTATTGACTCATATCCATTTCCAATGAGCAATTCTCCTCAGTCATTGCTTGGCTCATCTCTCTCCTTTGACTCTTTTAATTGAAGCATCTTCTCATCTTCTTTCTTCGTCAGAGGCGAACCGTGGCATAGACTACAAGAGTGATGGGTTCATGCTGGGTACCAATTACCAAGGTGTACCAGTTCAAGCTTAAAAAAATCTGCGGTTGCCCCAATTTGCAAAGCTAGATGATCCAATTCATAATTGTTATCTCAGGAAGGCGAGCACCATGGAACATAACAGCACTCAAAATAGAGCACGGGCATACTATGTACATGTACAAAATTGTATTGAGCATGCAAGTCAAAGCTGGAGGCTGGAGAATACCTTGGCTATATTGCCAACTGCCCGTTTTCCATGTTTCTACACAAACATGACTCTCCATTTGGGCTTCCAAGGCTGCTTTTGCAGTAACAATTGAGAATCTGAGATGTAAGAACTAACAAGTTAACTTTGGTTCAGCATCTTTAAAGGAAGACACATTAATGATGAAGAATGATCAAGCATGATTCTTATCAATCAGGTCAGCCTTGTAAACTTAAAGCAAACTTTTTACCATTCATTATATATTGAAAACTTCACAGATTTGTTACTGCAATATATTAGTCTGAACAAATATATCAGGTTTAGTTTGTTAATTCATATAGTAGGCTTAGAAGCACCTATGACAAAATTAAATATTTATTGCATGGGGGAACTGGTACATTGTTTGGTGAGTTTTGTTTTCTGATAGGAGGCAGGGGGAACTGGTACATTGTAACCATTGGGTATAAACTAAAACTGTCAACTGGTCTGTTCAGCGCTTTGATATTAAATTTGGTGGTAAATTTTATTTTTCTTGTTAACTGAGAAACAACAAAAATCAATTAAAGCATGACACTCAATTAGCTTCTGCCAAATTTTATAAATCTCTTACAGCAGATGATGACAATCTGAGAG
The DNA here is from genome assembly GCA_964058845.1 of Carex sylvatica. Taxonomy (NCBI): domain Eukaryota; kingdom Viridiplantae; phylum Streptophyta; class Magnoliopsida; order Poales; family Cyperaceae; genus Carex; species Carex sylvatica. Next base: position 78,762 of record CAXKVR010000262.1, read on the forward strand.
ATGCATATGGGCAACCAAAAAAATATATCATGTGTTTTTTTGTATTATTATGTGATATTTTGCTAGATCTTAGTCCTTTCCAATAGTTTGAAATAGGCCATTAATATTAACTTGCCATTAATGATTAATCAAACTTCAGAGTTGCTGTCCTAAAATCAGGACAGCTTTGAAAGTTGTTTAATTTTGTTCTGTGTAGTGTTACCATAAAACAAGAAAATGACGCACAATTAAAATCCACCAAGATAAAGGTGTTATTACTCTAAGAATACTTCTCTTATAATTATATTTCTGAAAAAAGTCTTTCCTGATCACTGATAAAATCTCAACAAGACAAGAACAAAATTTGATCACCTGCAACAGTTGATCTCTTTGAGAATCATGGATCAATTTTCATTGCTTAATAATTACTACCAGAAAAAAAAATCTCTAGGTATCCCCTGGCCATATATTCTCGTTCTCATTGTGCTTAATTGACTCTTCTTCTTCTTCTTCTTCTTACTCCTTTTGCAGAAAGCAAAGAAAGAAACCCTCGGAATTTCTTTTAACAGGCTTCTGAATTCACCTTGGTTGCAAGCGCTGCAATGCCACATAGGCAACAAGCCGATAACCAACTAGCATGAAAGCCATGATGCACACTGCAACCCACATGTAATCCAACCCAACTGCCTTAATAGCAGGAAATTGGGTGACAGGACACATGATTCCACCTCCGCATTCGTAGTAGTCTCTTTCAGAGAACTGTACCCCTAGTAATAGCTTGTAGCAGTAGAAACTGTAACTAAGATACTTGAGCCAGCTGATAAATGGTGGTATGTGTTGCACATAGTACCCTCCCGCAATGAGGAAAGCCATGGTTATGACGGAGGCGAGAGTGGTACCTTGTTTAACATCCATTAGTAAAGCACCGACCGCAAGGCCTAGGCTCTGAGCAACCAGCACACTGAACAACACTATGCAAAGGGAGACGATAAAAGTGACAGGGTTTGGGCTAAGGCCCCCCATCCAATATATTATAATTGTAAAGGCGGTGGGGAGGCCGAGCTCCATGGGCAAATCACCGATGGTGCGTGCAAGGAAGTATGAGGAGAGATGGTACATCCCTGATGATCTCTCTCTTAAAAGCATCGGCCGCTCCACAGGGAATGTAAATACCGCATTGTATAGCGGGAAGAAGCCCCAAAATACAGAGAAAAAGAATATAAGAGCCGTCTGCATCGAAAAAAAAAACACACTTCCATTCAGCAAATATACAAAGAGATAATTTTATTTAATTTCTCAACTAATATTAATGTGTGATTATTTTCATATGTACCCGGTCTTGGATATGGTTCAGCGGAGTGTGCCACCAGAGAAGGCCACCGAGGAAAGCAACGCTAAGAACTTGGAAAATGCGGAGCTTACTGAAGGATTCATGCCGCCGCTCCTTGAGACCCCGCCTCAGAAGCACACTGAACTGGTCCCACCAGCTCGTGCTCCATTCCGCTGCTCTTTTTCTCGCCGCATTCCCCATTTCTCGCATGTATCCGAGGGTTGATGGATCAACACTACATATTTCCGTCTTTAGTGCTGTAGCTATGTGGTGATCATAGGCTGATATCAGCTTCTCCTTTACCTCCACACATTTTTCAGTACTTCCGGCATCGTCCACATTGCCGCAGCTGTTCTCTGTTGAAACTGGTGCAATCCCTGTATTGGATTTCAACAAACCAATCAGACCTTGGCAACTGAAACAATACACTTTGTTTTATAATTTTGTTTAGCTGTTGTAATTCATAATTGGTGGTGATTATGTAGTTGGCATGAAAAAGCAATGGTGATTGCAATTATTAACCCCGTGAGCAATTGGCACTTTTTTTTTTTTCTTCTGGTAATGTGGAAACATGTTATCAGCTTTGATCTACTCATCCCCCATCGACAATATCATTGACCATCCCATGATATGGATGTTTGATTGATGCCAACCCAAGCACTGTAGACGAGCATTTTTTTCGTCTATGCATTTGGAACCACTCAGACGAGCATTTTTTTCGTGTCAGAAAGAATATTCTAGTTGTCAGGACTGTAATTAAAGATAAGCTAGCTATTATTATTTCTATTACCGTCATGAGACTATGCAAATTAACGCTTCAAAAGTATTATACGGAACTTTTCTGCTCTGGTCCTTAAACTTTAAAAAATTTCATTTTGGTTACTAATTAAATATTAATTCTAATGTTTCCTATAAAGTACCTATATATATGGTGTGATCGACGAGGGTTTTAACCTCAAATAGTCTACCAAATCATGATGACTTGGTAGGAAGTTCAATTCAAAGAAATAAAGGGTGCAGCAGTGCATACTTTTAGTTGATAAAAATTATTAAATATCTCATATGAAAATGGGTATAATAACCTAGCCATGATTA
>CAXKVR010000263.1:0-19778 GCA_964058845.1 Carex sylvatica
CTTCTTTTAATTTGGCTCCCTTCTTTCTCCTGACAACCTTTTTTATACTAAGTATTCCCTATGATACCAGACCCGCTTTAAAAAATTATGTCAGATTAAAATGGACAACTCAGATCTCATTTTACACGGTCAGGTCATGCACTGGAATTGATTTCTATGATGGTACTGGTATAAAGGGGAATTTTTTATTAGTAGTAATTAATAGAAAAGAAGAGAGAGAAATAGAAAGAGTACAGCTGTTTTTTTTTATGGATAGTAAGATCGGTATTGTTCATACCAATTTAAACTTTTTTTTTTTGCAACTTAATTAAACAGATCAAAGTTTGGATCGATACTGTTCGTATCAATCTAAACTCTTTTTTTTTTGCAACTTAATTAAAATTGACCAAAGTTTGGATCAGTACTGTTCATACCAATCTAAACTTCTTCTTTTTTTGCAACTTAATTAAAACATATCAAAGTTAGAATCAGTACTGTTCATATCGATCTTACTACTAATTGAAAAACAGTTGTACTCTTTATGTTTCTCTCTCTTCTTTTTTATTAGTTACTACTAATAAAAAAGTCTCGGTATAAAGGACTCGGACTCTCTTGTACTGTTTGTACATACTCAAATATTTTACAGACAGGTTTCTGTAGTACAAATATAGACCCCAACTGCATGAAATCTGGGCGACTGCCCAGAGCCTAGGGTCCAACTTTGCTTCTTTTCTATAAGAAAAGCAGAGTCCTGCTTTTCCAATCCCAACCCTTCAAAATTTTCCATTCACGTATTTTTATAAAGAAACTTTTTCATGTACAAATCTCAATAAATTTGAATAGTTGGAATTGGAAAAACAAGACCTTACTTTTCTTATAAAAAAGCAGCAGAGTCCGTTCCAGAGCCCACAACTGGATTATTAGTCCCCCTTCTAAACCTACTTTAACTTTGGATCATTAATACTTTTTTGGAATCTTTTTCTCTGTCTTCTGTACTCAATGCTGATAGAGAAGGAATTAATTAGTTACACTATTGTTAGTCATATCAAATCATGTTATGGCATGTTACATGTATAGATCATATGACGTGACTGTTCTTCATGTCACATTATGCAATCGACTCAATCACGTTATGTGATCAATTTTTTCAACATTATTTTTTAATTATAATTTATTTGTAGTAGCTAGTTTATTCTTCTTCTTTTTTATCTATTTTATTTAACTAATTTAAACTTAAAAATAATAATTAAATATGATCCGTCACTGTTCTCTAATACTATTTGTGTGACATGATTATTCTTCATTTATATTAGTATATGTCACGTTTTTCCTTCTAAATGCCGACACTCTCATTAAGCATTCTCTTACGTTATATATTTTTTTATATATATTTGGTTCCATTAAATTGTAACAAACTATAGTATCCATTTAAAATTAGCGTTGTTTGTATTGTATTATTATTAGTTCAGTATTAGTTTTATTTGTATGCTATTTTTATTCATTAAAGTTAATAAAAAGTGAACAAATAACAAATATTTATTAAATAAATTAATAAGTTATATAATCTAACAAAAAAAAATTAGCAAAAAAATAAATATATTACTTTAAACATATGAGGAGGGTTAAAATGCACCCTCCATTTTGTACTGCTAACGTGCACCCTCTCCTCATATCTTCATTTTTAAAGTTCAAATAGTCGATTCGAACCTTCCAACGTATTCTTCATATTAAAATGTGCTTGGAGACCAAATTTTACATTTTTTGGAAAAATTTTACTATTTTTTCAGAATTTTTGATTAAACTAAACAATAAAAAAAAAAAATTCAGCAAAGTGATGATTTTCAAAAATTCTGAAAAAATAGTAAAAAATTTCTAAAAAATGTAAAATTTGGTCTCTAAGCACATTTTAATATGAAGAACACGTTGGAAGGTTCAAATCGACTATTTGAACTTTTAAAATGAAGATATGAAGAGAGGGTATACGTTAGAAGCACAAAAGAGAGGGTGCATTTTAACCCTCCTCTAAATATATCATGTATATAATATCATAAAATCTAAAAATCTAATTTTTTTAAAACAATATAAACTACTTATTCAATTGAATTGTATAAATTGTTCTACATAAATTAACATCTTCATAGTAATAATAATAGTAATATATAGTCACCTGTATGAATATAGAATTATCATATATAATTTTGTATTTATCAGTTACTATATAGGTAATGAATATGAAATATCTTTATTGGATTTTTTTTTACCCATTCCATTTTACCGAATACAATACGTGTAGGATAAAAGAATAAAAGAATTTTGTTGACACTCCTGCAACAAAGAATCCAAATTAATTTTTTTTATTCTATTTAATTGTTCTATATTACAAAAAAAATCTAATAATTTCTGTCATAATTTCTTTGTGTATATACAAATTTAATTGTTTATAATTTTGTATGATCTTATGCCCATAAAAAAAATACATATATATGTTGAAATATTATCTACAATTTTCAACTTAACATTGTATAGTCGTATTATTTTCATTATTACTTCAATTAAATTAATGTCATGGTATTGTAACAAATTTCACTCTAGATCATGGGCGCGAATGTAGAAGTCCAACAAGATATTTTTTTCCTAAAACATTTGTTTGCCACACAAAGCTATTGTTCCATTTTAATTAAATGAGAACAAACAAAAACTTTGTATTGAATGCAGAGAGAGAATAGAAAACTCAGTACATAGGCCTAACATGCTTCTTTACTGTTTTATTAAATAAAACAGGGATGATGGGTTGATGGACCACTGTACAAGAAACAATCGACCCTGTATAAATTCATATTTATACAGGTCGGGTCGCTCTGTGATTGTCTTAGTACGGTTGATCTGATTACAACCAACAAAATAATGTTTAGTCAATAGTTATGAGAGGGGACGAAATAATATTAAGTAAACAATTCTTACAAAACAATTTTCAGAGGGAACGAGTAAAGATATGAGATATCCACATAATTATTTTTACTTTATTCAGCGTACTACTATACTAATAGAGATAATATGAAAAAGTATGTTTTACGTGAAGTCAAAATAGTTCTGTCAATATTTTTATCTAGTTAAAATCGACATATAAATGTAGGTCTAGTATTCATTATTGAAAAGCAGAATATATATGTTATTCATATCCGATTCTGTAAATTTAAAATCGGCACACCACTACAAGTCATTACAGTCCGTCGAATAGTCAAAGACAGATATTAAAATATTTTTATGACATAGGTTATGTAAATATGAGCAAAAATCCATATATAAATTGCATATAATTTTTTTTCTTAAGAGACATAGACAAATTAATGAATTGTTGATGCTTTAGGAGCATGGCGAAAACAAAAAATAGAATAATTTCACAATTAAGTCCACAACACAACTGCATATGTATAAGCCATAAGGAGGCAATTGATTTTCCTTTTTTAGGGTTAGTGGAAATTTCCACTAAGAAATATATTGATAAAGAAGAGTACGTGTTTACAGAGCTATTATGTCAATTCAGTGGTTTTTGTATGGTGCCGGCAATTGATTATAGAGAGGCTTTTATGGATGCCACCTACTAAATATTAAATACATGAAAACAATCATAAATTCATAATAAATATAAAGGTCGCTATAATCAATCAATGAAGAAATTATATTACAAATACTGATCATATAACACGTAAAAATTAATATTAGTAGTACAGTATCTTAATTTCATAATGTAGCCCATGTCATGACCAGCTAGTTCCTATTTGTCTTTATCTTTGTTGTTATCGCTAGACGTCGTACAGTTAATAAATTACTAATTAGCCACTAAACGAATGGTTCGTAGTTGTCATCTGATTCATCAAATTTTTATTACGAGATCACGCCATCCACCATTATCCCAGTGCAAATAAAATATGAACCGTCTGATATCATATCATCATCATCGAGTTCCAAAAGGAGATGTACGAAGGCAACGGTGCCATTCACCTTGTTTTATTCTTATTTATCTAAGTTGAACTCTGCCACTGAACTAATCGTGTTCGCGATTTTAGCCTAAGTCCAGTCTCTAAGCCATTGGGCTCACTACTGTTCCGGTCTGACTGAAGCAGCAACTCAACGGGCTAGTGGACTTTCAAACTCAATTTCACTTTAGGCCTGTTAAAGCCCGTATCTAAAATTGATACGGGCTTCAGAAGATTTTTAAGGGGTTAGAAGCGAAATACTCTCATTAGGGATGAAGGGCTCAATCTCAAATCAAGACCCGTCCAATCTCGCATCGCATCCACCGGAGTATTCCCTGAAGTAGCGGACCGTGTAAAATAAAAAAAATTGGAAACTCAAACATAAGGGTTTGCCTCAAGATTTTTGCCAAAATAGAACAAACAATTATAATATCATTGTACACTGTCCGGTACCGTGTTGATCTTAATTCATCAACCCGGCCCAAAATCCGAAGGACATAAATCTCTCGCGCTATAAATAAGTTAGAAACTAGGGTTTTTTGGTCTTCTACGCGCCGCACTAGAGCTTCATCTCTCAAGCTTCTCTGCGTCTAAACCTTCTCCGCTACCGAGGAGTAACAATGGCGGTCGTTGAGCAAGAGGTCAAGCTCTTCAATCGGTGGTCCTTTGAGGATGTTCAGGTCTCTCTCCCTCCCTTTCTCTCTCGCTCCCTCGTTGTTGGCCTATAGATCTGATTCCGTAGGAGGGTAATATAGAACATTGTATAAGGTTCAGTTTGGATATAACGTGATAGTCATCTATTATAAAAAATGCCATTGTCCTCCTGAGCCAATCGTGTTCCTGATTTTATTATAATTCTTGGGTTTTGCTATTTGTGAATATCCAACTGCTTAAATGCTGTCGAAATATTTTAGTTGTGAATCAGATAGACAAAATAACATTACTGCATGCACAATCTCTTTTATCTGGGTCAGATGGTTGGAAATTAGCATCAGAGTAATGGATTTTATATTACTGCAGTTCATTGTGGACTTGATATCAGTCTCATACATCTTTATATGCTATTGCATGTTCTTGTTGTAGAACAATGCTGTCATCTCCTGTTGTATTTAGTAAGAAATTTAATGGTTATAGCAGCGAAGTTGGTACTGACCTTCAATTACAAATAGAAGTGGAAGCAATATTTTCAACTCGTAAAGGATGAATTGAGTATACATTAAAAGACAAAAAAATCAGTCAATTTGTATGATGATGTTAATAGCCAATTGGAAGTCAAATGGATTGTCAATTGAGAAATGCCATCATATTGTTTAGATTATGTCAATTACTATGCATGGGTTGCTATTATATAGTTGTTACTATCTTGACGTTCTCTTGTTTGCCTTTTTGTAGGTAGGTGACATTTCACTGGCTGACTACATTGGTGTGCAGCCGACGAAGCATGCAACATACCTGCCACACACTGCTGGCCGTTACTCGGTGAAGAGGTTCAGGAAGGCACAGTGCCCAATCATTGAGCGTCTGACGAACTCACTGATGATGCACGGGCGCAACAATGGCAAGAAACTTCTGGCGGTGCGGATTGTAAAGCACGCCATGGAGATCATCCACCTACTGACAGATGCCAACCCCATCCAGATCATCGTCGATGCCATCATCAACAGGTTCTTAGCAAGATCAGCATTGCGTACAGTATATTTTTGATTTAAGTGTTGTTTTTTGGTGAAGAAAGTGGGGTATGTACCCCACCAATTTCATTAGAAATCATAAAGTTGTTTCTGAACACAACTCCAAACAACTGGAACCTATTTAGTGAATTACAAACATGGGATTGGAACCTATTTAGTCAATTGGCTTTCTAAGTTTTTCTTTTCTTTTCATCTGAGTGAGCTCAGTTTGATTTCATCAACTTAACAGTGGTCCAAGGGAAGATGCTACAAGGATTGGGTCTGCTGGTGTGGTTAGGAGGCAAGCAGTTGATATTTCTCCTCTCAGGAGAGTCAACCAAGCTATCTGGCTTCTGACAACTGGGGCCAGGGAAAGTGCTTTCAGGAACATCAAGACCATTGCAGAGTGCCTTGCTGATGAGCTAATTAACGCTGCCAAGGGTTCTTCCAACAGGTAATCTATTACATTGGAGAGAGCATGTTGGTTGGCTATTTTAAGTGGTAAAATTTTCAACTGGCGGTAGTTCAAGATTCTGTTATTAAATTACAGAGTGTTGCTTCAGTTCTGGTATTTTCTTTATCTGCCAACTGGGGCTGTTTTATGTTTAGTTTGGGCAAAATCTCGTTCTTCCCCATTTTGAAAAGCCTGGATTTTACTTGTTTATTTTTTAAATAAAAGCAATGTTGGGTTCGTAATTGCCTTTGACAGTTACATTATTTTGGTGCCACTAGTATCATTTTTTCAACTTGAATGTCTACAGAAAAATCCTTGTATGTGGCTTTGTATTTATCTTTTATCTTATTTTTAACAGCTATGCCATCAAGAAGAAGGACGAGATTGAGCGTGTTGCCAAGGCTAACCGTTGAGCATGGGTTAATTTTTTTGTCAGCAAAAGCCTGTTTTGGTGGATAAGTGTGGTTTTTGTTCTTGAGTCTTATTTTGTTGAGATGTACTTCTGAGTTCTGTTGTTGCAAATTTGCTAGCAATTTAGTACAATTTTAGAAGGCTATTGTTCGTTTCGGATTCTTGCATTTTTGTGTTGTGTTATTTTTATCTTTTGGCGGGAGTGTTATGTTATTAACTAGTCAGGTTTTCAATCATTCCTGCTCCATTTTATATTTTTGGCGCAAAATTTTCCTTGGCCACATTTTGTACTAGTTAGAAGGCAAAATTGTGGTTATCACCAATATAGTTGATAGTGTTAATGCTGTTGCTGATCTTCATTGTTTCTCATTATCTGGAAGAAAATGTGGTACGGGTATATTGCAAAAATTGTCGAGATCTTGGGAAAACATGTCTGGAGCATTTCAAAACTGACAATTTTGTATTAAGACATTCTTGATGAATTTTAAAAATAAAACTGAAAATTATAATATTAATATAATTCATGTGATATACGCCAGTGTTGTAAAAAATGTCTGTCTATGTTGATTAATTGGCTGATTAGTCGTTGGCGGTGATCAAATTGTCATGAATTTTTTTGATTAATTGGCTGATTATTTTTTATTATGGCCGATTATTTCTGATTAATTGCTTGGCGATATTTTGTCCGTCCGACAACTGCATGTCGTTATTTACAATACTGATATATGCTTGAATAGGGGTGTACAAAAAGCTCATGACTCGAAACTCAGTTCGGAATCAATTCGGATTCAAATCACTATAACTCGAGTTTACTGACTCGGTTGATTTATGAGTCAATTTCAAGTTATCCCTAACTCGATTAGACTCATATATTTTCAATTTTTGAGGAGCTCCAAAACCTTAAAAATTAGAAATATTTGCCACTGCCAATATTTTATTTGACTAGTACTTTTTTTTTAGCAATCTGCAGCAGATGAAGAGAAGTGGAGAAGAAATAGGAAGAAAAAGTAGAGAAAAGAACTGCGTACTGCTTTATTAGACTTTTTTTTTTTTTATAATTCTGTTTGGTAATTTGATAATTATGTAATATTTTGTTAGACATTGTAATATTTGATAATTTGATGAACTATGTACTATTTTTTTTGTTTTGTTAATTTATTAGACTCTGTACTATTTTGTTAGACTTTATCGGTTTGATAATTTTTAATTATGTACTATTTTGGTATTTTCATAATTTTTAATTATGTGTTGGCCATTATTTCATTATGTATTGCCTTTAATTGTGTATTATTTTGATAAACTATGTAATTTTTTTTTGTTAGAATTAAATTAGACTGTCTCACTATGTACTACATTATGAGTCATGAGTCGACTCGCTTCCACTCGAGTTGCTCGCGAGTTGATTCCAAATCAGAGTTTTTGACTCAGAACTGAATTAGCAACTCGGCTCATGAGCAGCCCTACGCTTGAGTGATTTTAAATTATAATGTATATAATGGTCTGAAATTAACTGGTGCATAATATAGCGGTTTTTTTTGTATTTCGATTCATTTTTTTGGAAATGGAAATTAAGATTTTCTATTGATTTTCAATTCAAAGTTTTTATCGCAGATTTTTTTATTATATTTATTATAATCTTTATTTTCAAGATAATCAAAAAAAAATTGACAAGTGAGAATTTTTTTTTTGAAATGAATTATGATATGATAAATAATAAGATTTCAAGTATTTTTAAATTCCTAAAATTAATAAATAAGACTATCTGTTTGAAAAAAATAATGATTCTTTTTTTTTAATGGATAATATTAATATTTAAATTGTAGTTTTATTTAGCTTTCTTTGAAAATTCAAGGTTAATATTGTCAAATGATCTCTTCTTCCGTAAAAATAAAATAGTATATCAATTAGGTCAAATGTTTAACTTTTTTCTTTGTATAATTCATATTATGTTAAACTTGATTAGCCGACAATCAATTAGCTTAATTATTTTTCTCATATTTCATCTGAAGTAAAATTAAAGAAAGTTGATACTAAGCATTTCAAGTATTGGTGTTTGATAGTACTCAAGTAGTATTGAATAAAAGGATAAAATTGTTAGCAAGTGGGGTAGTAAATTATAAAGTTTGAAAAGTTAATATTTTTTTCTATTTGTAAGTTCACCTTAATTTTCCTTTCTCTACCTCTTAGATGTACTTTTCACTCTGTTTCACCCTAAAACATCTTAATACACTGTTTGATGAGCATCTTTAAATACTTAAATGATCACCAATTCAATTACTACACATTTCTAGGGTGCTCTTAAGCATCCCAATCTTTGATGAGGTTAACTCTAAAATTTATAAAATTAATTTCAACAGCGAATTCAAATTGTATAAATCGATATAATTCATGAGTAATTACTTTACATACCAATAATAAATTAAGCTATCAAAGTTGATGAAGAAAAAATATATTACAATCAACTTATATTACAATATAACACGCAAAGAAAACTGTTATATATCATAGGCATAAGATAGGAAGTGAAACTATCTGAATTTGGATACGGATTCGGTTCAAAACGGACCGAATCAGTATCTATCCGGAACCCAGATAGAGAAACCAGATTGAATATTTCATTTCGTCCAACTGTTGTCCACCACTGGACTGAATATATTTTGAAGTTTAAGCTCACCGTGAGCTTGACGAGCTTAAAAACAGTCCCGTAAATGACTTGATTTTAACGGAATTCCTGCCATATATTAGTAAATCTGTCTGGAAAATCAATCAAAAATTGTTTCTTACTTGTGGGGAGTTTGGTTGAAGAAAAATTGGCTGAGCTATCTTATCACTGAACGGTCATCTCGCCACATAATATTAACAGCTAGTGCAAGGTAAGGGTTTGATCGAACCAATTGCAAAAACATTAAGGATTTAGTTGAACTGAAATAAAGTTTGGAGGTTTAATTGGATTAAATGTAATAGTTTAGAAACTAAGTCAGATCTTTTTTTGTTTCCTTCCCTTACAGCTCTTCTCGTCTAGAGTAGAGCAGTAGCGGAGTCACACTTTTAAGTTATGAGAGTTAAATACGAATGTAATTAATTATATAAAATTTTCATACTGCAAATGAGAATCAATTTTATATTATTTATAGCATTTAGCTCTGAAATATATAGAAAATTATATCTAATTATAAAAAAATTCAAATTAAATAGAGGTCAATTAACCCCATTTACTTAGAGTGAATCCACTTTTGAGTAGAGGTGTCAATGAAACTTTTTTTTATCCAATCCGTAATGTATTAACTAACAGATATGGGTACGAGTATGAAATAGTTTTCGTTTATTCATTTTTTATAATTTCTTATTTGTACGATAACTATGATATTATTTTTATTATTAGATAGATTTCTACAACATTTAATATATTTTATATTTAATAATTTATGACAAAAATTGATTTATGTAATATGAGGAGGGGCCCGATTACTACAATTTTGAATTACCACAAAGTTACCACAACCATTTTCTACATTTACAAAGTCCAAATCGTTGATCCGAACCATTCAACATGATCTCCACAATAAAATGTGCTTCCAGATCAAATTTTACATTTTTTTTATTTTTTTTACTATTTATTAAGATGGGTACATAATTCAATGGTATGAATTTGACTAGTTTTTGTAAAATACTTAATAAATAGTAAAAAAATTCAAAAATATATAAAATTTGATATGCAAACACATATTATTGTGGACATCATGTTGAACGTTTTGGATCGACGATTTAGACTTTGAAAAGAGTAGGATTAAAATGCACCAATGGTTTTCTGCCCCAACCATACCCCACACCTCTATCTCCGTTTACAAAGTTCAGACAATCGATCCGAACGCTCAACATATTATACATATTAAAATGTACTTAGAGATCAAATTTTATATTTTTTGAAATTTTTTTACTATTTTTTTAGATAGGTACAAAATCACTGCATCTGGACCATCCAAAAATAGTGATTTTTACCTATCTAAAAAAATATAAAATTTGGTCTCTAAGCACATTTTAATATGTATATCATGTTAAGCGGTTCGGATCGATTGTTTGAACTTTATAAACGAAGATAAATGTGTGAGGTATAGTTGGAGCACAAAACCAATGATGCATTTTAACCCTACTGCACATTTTCTCTCTCTTTCCCATATTTCCATCTCTTATTTCTCCTTCCTATATCTCATTTCTTCTTAATTATGCTTCAACCTGCTATAGTAATATATAAAGGTTGAATATAAACTTTATTAACCATCTTTATTAATTTTATAAACATGACATGCGGCATGTAGGAATTCGCATCCTCTGAGATATCTCATATTTTACGTGACTTATTGGAAAATCTCAACCGTTCAAAGACTTTCTACCCGAATATCAAAGCTCAATCAATATTGGCCTACTATTTCCGAATAGGCATTGGACACGTCGGTCACGCAAAATATGAGATATCTCAAAGCATACGGACTTGCATGGTAGTACCTTCCTTTATTAACTTTATTAAAAAAAATAGTATTCAAACATATTTGTTTTTTCTCTCAAAAATACCTTTTATTAACTTTTTTCTATATTAACTTTTGTATTAATTGAAAAAAATAAGAAAGAGAAAGAGAGCAAAAAGATAAAATAAGTATTTAGAAAAAAAAAAAAAAAAATCTCTAAGCGCTCATATTGCAAGTGGAGCTCAAAATAGCACCTAAATTTATAGTTGTTCCATTGTGCTCTGACTTTGTGGAGTACATTACCAAAATAAAGAGAAATCGGCAATAAATCTTCACATGGAGAATAATCCCAATTTTTTTTTAAAAAAAAACTCATAGTGGAGCTGGAGCATATCGTGATATGTTAACATCCCCTAATTGTATTTTTCGTGTCGCTTAAGGTTTGTGCTTCTCAATTTCTTAAAATCACTTCCATTTGTATCCTCGTCAAACAACGAATTAACGCACAGCAGGCCGCAGAATAATTACAAAATCAACGAGCACTAACCAAACGAATTAACTCCGTGATCGTAGATATACCATTCAACCATAACCGATAGCAAACAAATAATCAAAGGAAGCACCCCATCACTTGAAAAGAAAAAAGAAAATTCAAGCAAACAAAGGACTACAACAACCTAAAACCTGACACAACTACATCAGAGTCCTGGGGCAACTGGTTCACTGTAATACATGTTACTTTGATATAACTATGTTCAAAATTAATATATATTAAATAATAACAATAATAAAAGACAAAAAATTTGACCTTATTGCCCAATTGGAAAAAGATATTGCTCAGTCAAACAGAAGATATGGTGAGGTCACGACCGAAAAATTACCAGAAAAACAACACTCAGGCAAACTCTAAACAGCCTCTCTGAGTAAATCCAAAGCTAGCTAGTCTCATTTTAATTAATAAATTGTAGAGGCACTTGTACACATTACTTTATCAGGACTGAACAGCAAGCCTTTGGAGGTGCTCAGAGAATACTTGGAAACTGACATCATCAGTGAATATGATGTCAGAACCTGGGGCCACTTCATGTGCCGTGGTGTATGTAGCTGACGGGTTTAGTTTAGCCAACAAAAACCTTGCCTGCATTAATTCCCCCAAATTATGTGTTAACCTGACAATTATGGTGAATGCACATTGCCGACAAAAAAAAATGAAAAAAAAAAAGATGTACCTGTGAGCCATGTTGATCACAAACAACTAATCTAGGGACGGGGAAACGGCCCTTTATTATAATTTGTGCTTCCTCATGTGGAGCCTGTAGTAGCTCTGCAAATGCCTATATGAAAATGTGAAGCAGAAATTATTCCTCAATCCGTCAACCACCTTATGTCTTGGCTTATGAAAATTACTCTTGCTAGAATTTGAACTTAACAGAACCAGTAAAACTTGCTGAACAAGTGAATAATTAATTAATCGAGACAGAAGTTTGATAATCTAGAGAAGAATACCTGATGCTCGGGTTGGTTCTGATAGCCCATGTTGCGCCATTGGGCAACAGTGAGGCCATGGAAAATGACAACACTGAAATAGGCATCAAGTAGCAATATACGATCAGGGGCAATTGCAGCAACATCGAGCAGGACAGGAGTTGGGGGAGCGCTAAATGAGAAAGCAATGAGCGACGGCTGGATCATTGCCACTGAATTTGTTACACTCTCTCTGTTCAGAATCATCCGGAAGAATGCCGTCTCATCTGGACTGTTGTTGAATACCTATACAGAAGAAAAATAAGGAAATATTGGATTTCACATGCTAACAACTGTTTGATTCTCAACTTCAAAAAATACATTTCTCTGGGACTTCATTTTTTCTGTTTTCTTCTTTAATTTTTGTTTAACACTTTTTTTTTGCTGTACCTATTTCCAGCCAAAAAGAACCCGAAAAGCTGCACAATTGGTTTGTCGGGATAAAGTGTATCCAGTACAGGCAAACGCCAGTACTGGCATATATAATCACTTGACATAGTGCATGAACAAAACTTAGAATTAGTAGCTACCTGAACAAATTGAGAGCGCCTAAGGTTGAACATGAATTGGGGAAAGAGGGAGAAATTAGAATGCAAACTAAATGAGGCAGGGTCGTCCTTGCGATAGTCGCCGAATCGAGAACACAGCCTTATCAACGATCTGTCTATCCACCTTGTGGCATCAAACTCCTCCTGGTGATAGCACAAAAAGAAAATTCGTCTTCAATTTATATAAAATATAGATAAAGAAAATAGCAGAACAACCTAACAGGCAAAAACAGTTACGGAAATTATTGGATTATACCTCCATCTCCATCTTCAACGAGATGTATCTTGCCAAAACAACAGCTGCTGTTTCTTGGTCAAACCCTTGAACTAATTCCTGTGTTTTGAATCATGATTATATATACAAGCAATCCCCTAATGAAATATGCTATGAGATAAATGAGCCATAAGAAAAGTAACAAACAGCATAAAAAATTTCAGCCTAAAAGCTCCTTCTGCGAGTATGCCATCAGGACACAATGGTTTGTGTACAGATTACATTTCTCTTAAAAGATATATTTTGAAAAATAAGAGAAAGAGCATGACTAACCTCTGTACCATTGGTGCTATCAACCCAGCTTCGGCAAATAGTTGTAACCCTGATCTTCATTTGACCCTCGGGGTTCTGGTAACTAAAATATGCAGATTCTTGAGATACTAAGAAAACCATAATTCCAAGGAAAATAGTTTAAAATGTTAAAAAGACAAAATGGGCTCATACTTGGTTACAAACTGAATATAGGCATGGGGATTTGCATTCCCAGGCTGGCTAGAGCGTTCACTTGGTGACACATCAAAAAATACCGTCAATGATGTGCTTCGATCGAGGCCGCACATCTTCCATGCAGTTGTGTTCCCTTGACCAACAACTGATTCAGCACATAAAACTCCTTTCTGGAATAAATTTGAGCAACTTTAACTTAGTTTTGCCTAAATTTTAACAAAAATAAAATTTAATAGATACTTATCGCTTATTACCTTCTCCAAAGACGTACATGGTCCGATTACACCCTGTATCTTCAAATCTTTTGAGCAGTTGACCTCAAGAGTCCCACTGCAATTATTGACATAAATACATAATGAACTAATAAATTTAAAAAAAGTGTCCTGTCATTATTATTTCATAACTTTTGAAGTAGAAGGAGAATATTACTTCAAATTAATTGAGATCTGTGTTAGCTAAATTTCTGTTTGTGAAAATTCAGGTTATGATTCCTGAACACCACCAAAAAAATTCTAATCAGTCCTTAAACTCGATTTATCTCTCTCTCTCTAAAAAGCTTGGCTGCGGCTGCCAACAACTCTCTTTCTCAACTTCCAGAATTCTCTGTACTCTAGAGTCTGGCCTCCCTCAAAGGTCTTCATAGGCACCAAACTAAATCAACTCATCAGGCGACAAGTAGCACCACCACTTCAGGATCAAATTGCATTATCAGTGGTATGTTGCAACGAGAAATTGTGCTATGAGGTTAAAGCGAGACAACATTGTAAGTTTATGTGGGATCTCACAGGACAACAAAGCAATTGTGCAAAGTTGGATCCAGCATAATGAGTTCATTAGGGAACCAACAAGACGATAAGCCTGCCAGGTTTCTCAAGGCAATTGAAAAAAAAAAAAAACGAGCCTTATGTGGACAAATCTAAGGGGAACCCGACAGATCAAGGTTGTGCACAATGAAGCAAACTTATATGGCTGGACAAGGCTGAAACCGACATGCCGTGATAATAGCAAGCTAAGATGTGTAAAAAAACTGAGAGAGATAGAGAGAGAAGCTGATCAAACAAATCATCATCATCACAAATTATACGAACATGGTTGGATAAATTGAAAACCAACATACATGTGCACCTCTCCATCTCAATCTGATTCAGCTTTTGCAAACAACAAATATCTTCCGTTTATGTTTCCCGAATTTCAAATCATATGTATCTATATGTATTCACAAAGTTAGTCAAAATAACTTGTTATTGTGTTGCTCATGAAATCCATCAAACTTGTCAAACACAACTACCTAAGAAAAGCATGAGTTCAACTTTTATGTTTGTTGTACATGACTCAAAGAATGAAAAATCATGTATCTATATGTATTCATAAAGTTAGTCAAAATAACTCGTTATTGTGCTGCTCATAAAATCGATCAAACTTTTCAAACACAACTACCTAAGAAAAGCATGAGTTCAACTTTTATGTTTGTTGTACATGACTCAAAGAATGAAAAATTCTAACCTGACTACTAAATTCAGATTAAAACCTATACAAAACATGACCTCTTACATGTTAAGGCAGACAAAACCACAAAGAGGTTTGGTGCAGATGTGGGGAGAAAAAAATGATTGGGACAGAGAGAAAGAGAGACCTACCTATAGGTGTAACAGAAAGAATAACAGCATAAAGTTACTGTTTAATTGTTAAAGAAAGGGATAATACATGTTATAGAAATTCTTCATTCAAGTTACCACATTAGTGCAAAGTACAAGAAACTGAACTTGTATTATTTCTTTGGTTTAACAATTAAAAATTATGAAAGTTCTTTACAATGACGCAACATGTGGATAAAACGAAATCAGGCTTTACTAAGGCATGGCACTTGCCAGACAACCGGTAATTTGGTGCCAGCAATGGAACAACACCAGACAAGATTAGTATGGGTGAAGTACACTTTATATAGGTATTGACCATCTATACAAATTGGACTTAATAATATGCTAAATGTGTTCCTTTAATATATATAACTATAACTATCAAACAGATGAAATAAAAGTACCGTACCAATTGTATGGAATAAAACTTACTTGAAAGAAAGCCCTAGTGCATTCTCCCCCACATCGAAAATGCGCTTGAAAGAGTCTTTGAAAACTGCATGGCCAAAGCTCTCTGAAACTACTACCAGCCCCCCAGTCCTCTCCACCACAACTTTCATCTCCGCAATTCCAACCTAAAAAAATTATTAGAATGGTCAAAGTTCTGGTTGCTCATCATATTTCTTTTGAAGTAAAACAAAAAAGAGAGTAAATATTGAAGAACCTGGTCAAGTGCAGAAGCAAAAAGGTCTAACACATGACCTTGGCTGACCAACTGCTTGGCAAGGCCATCATAAAATTTGACTGCTTTTTGAAAATGAGGAGCTGCATCCTTAGCTAGATCCTTGTGAGACCGCACCGGCTCTGACATGTCTTTCGACACAATCTGTCAGTCAGAAAATGTAATGAGACAGTCCTTTCTTGGAAAAATATCCTTCTGCCCTGATAAAAATTGCAGATGCCACGAACACTCTTTGAAGAAATTAGATCTAGTTTTGAAGACCAGGTATGAAAAATGAAAAGGTATTCAAAATCTGGCAAGTTGAAACCTCCCCCAGAAAAAGTTGGTAGCTGCGCTCACCAAATCTCCACTGCCATTTTTACAATACCATTTTGGATAATTTTATGTATCTTTGACATGTTACTTGAGCATAACCTTGCACAACTCTAATTAAGGATTTAAATAAAGAAAATCTGGATCAACCCGTATAGACTAAAGTCTGGCTGGTAAGAGCAGTACCAGAAGAGACCAAAATGGTCAGGTTAGAAAATCAAATACTATCATCCCTGATACAAAATCAAGGTTGTAAATTTACCATTCCAGGGCCTTCAGTGCATGGCCCACCTAGGAGAGCAATGATGCGCGCCCCAGTACCAGGCATGCAAGCACCGAGTAAACCTGCTGCAATGCTTAGTGCAACTCCAGTACACCTGATGGATCTATTCCCTGCCTCTACTGGCCATTGATCTATTTGTAGATCGTCAAATAGCTGCACATGCAAATCATACAAGAAAAAGGTCAGAAATTCAGTAAAAATGAAATAAAAATGGGATCCTTGTTGCATTTTTCAAACCATAGTGTGTCAGAGTCTCCGAAGCCTGAAAAATAATTGGGATATTTTAAAGTGGCTATGCTAACTCATTATTCAAAATAGACACCCATGCGAAACAAGACCTATTGTGCAGTTAAATAAGAACGATATCCAGATCCAGTAAACAGTCCATATTTTCTTCAAAAAATGGCCAAACTATGGTCCTAATGTTTCCCCTGTACATAATGTTGGAGAAGTACAATGTGGGTATTTTCATTTTGCTGAATGAAAAAATGTTAACCTGTAACGGGCATTAAAATCTTACAACGATTCTGTTTTTGCATGCAAAGTTTCCCATTAACATTTGAACATACACATGCTTGGTTTTTAGGGTCAAAACTTGTCAGGGACAGCATGGCAATTCAGCAAACACCTAGGCTCAAACTGTTGGAACTACTTGCTAGGTGTTTGCTCAAACTTGGGAATT
This sequence comes from Carex sylvatica, assembly GCA_964058845.1. Lineage (NCBI taxonomy): Eukaryota > Viridiplantae > Streptophyta > Magnoliopsida > Poales > Cyperaceae > Carex > Carex sylvatica. Next base: position 17,341 of record CAXKVR010000263.1, read on the forward strand.
AAACATAGAGTTTAAGGAATAGACCATAATCCCCAAGTTTTCCCAAGTTTTCTTTTCCCCCAGTTCTTTTTCGGGGCATGGAATCCAAAATTCAGTATAAAATTAAACACTAAGTTCACTATTACCAACTCAGTTGAAGAACCAATATACTGAATAAGAAATTTATCTATGATCCTACCGCATTAAGTGTGTATTCACATTCTGAAGCAGGGAGTAGGAACCGGTTAACTGCCGCGGATGGATGATTGAAACCATTAACCTGCTGCTGGGGCCCCTTCGGCCCAATGGGACCCATATGCCGACCTGACAACCCCAGCTGATCTAAGATCTGCTCCTTTGTTATTTCCTTGGTCCCTCTGAACACAAAAATCTTCGTCAGATCCGCAAACCCCAATTCGTGCAGATGCACCTGAGTCCCAAAGGTAATCAAACCCACAAGCGCATGATCTGGAATCAACCCGATGGCCTGCCTCATGGCTGATTTAACAAACTCCAATTCCTCCTCTATCACGCATGTATCAATCACGAACAGAAACACTGGCGGTGGTGGTGCCGGCATCGCGGCTGGATTGGACTCGTATGGGGAGTATTCTGCTGTTGTGCATTGCGGGTATAATTCTCCAGGTATATTGGTCTCGGAGATGCTCTGATAATGAGGCGGAAAGTGGTTACGGGAGTAGCAGATGGGGCAGATCCAGATCTTGGCCGTGAAATCCACTTGCGAGAAGGGGTTGACAACGGCGAGGCAAGGTGGTTTGCAACGGAGAGGAGCGTAGGGTAGGGATACGAGGGAAGGGGAGATACGGAGAGGAGAGATGCTCGCGGCGAGGGGAATAACGCTTTTGCTCGCCTCGAGCTTGGATCGAGGCAAGGCGTTCCATGTCAGGCGGATCGCGTCGGGTCCATCCGGATCGGCGGCGCCGGAGAGCGCTGTGGGGTCGGTCGCCATGGCCGGATTTGAGCGGAGGAGGTATAGAGAGGAGTTCGCGGAGGCGAGATCGGGAGGGGCTTTTATTTCGCTGTTCTGTTATTACTTCTGGGGGTCTATTCGTGTCTGCCAATTTGATTTCGCTGTATTGTTTCTGATGGAAGACGTGTACTGGGAGACTGTAAAGTGGGTCCCACATCCTTAATTTCATTGGCTTAAAATAATTAATTAGGAGGTGTGGCCCATAGGTCAATGGTAGAATCTGAAGAATTCAGATCCAACGCCGTACGTACCAGACCGTGAATGAGATGTGAGTCGAGTAATTTTGATTCGGCTACAACTTTTTATTTATGCGATCACTCGAATCTGAATGCATCCGACATGGAGATCAGAGATCCCTTGTTACACTACACGAATGATTCGTGACTAGGAGCGAGTGAGCAACCGAGCTGTTCAATGAAATTGATAATCTGGAATTTTAGCCCAATATGATTTTTCTTTTTCTTTTACTTCGTTCCAATTCGCTCTGCGGAGCAGATTCACTGTAATTATATATTCGGTGGCGTGGCTCCACTTGTCCATGAGTAGAAATAGTAAAATTGTGAAATCTTGGCACGTCTTTTTTTTTTGTTTTTTGAGAGGGTAGGAGGCAACTTGTCATTCTATATTTTTATTAATAATTTTTTTAATTATAACCGTTTAAGTGGGCTTTATACAAAGTTTAATTTACTTACACTATATTACAAAGTAAGTATTTAGCACTAAGTATTTAAGTTATTCTAACTGATCTTCTAATAGTGATTCTCCCACTGTTTGACATCTATTATCGTCTCGTTGGTGAGGGTGAGTACCGGCTTTGACTTGTCATTACAGATTCTGTTATTTCTTTCTCTCCATAATGCCTAGCTATAGTCCCGCCGACCATGCAATCTTCCATGTTTTTTTGTCAGCCGCATCTAATGCCCTTAGTTATTGTTTCCACAGTTGTATATGATTTCTTGCTCCCTCTATGCTCACTCCTACATTTATTCTGGTAACGTATTGTTCTCAAAATTCTTTTGTGTATGTGCAATCCTAGAACAGATGTGATGTTGTCTCTCTAATTTCACTATTGTCACACATCACACATCCTTCTGTGACATTACATCCCCTTCTCCTCAAGATATCCCTCGTCAACAGTATGTTTTGGAGTAAGGTCCATAAAAAAAACCTTTACCTTTGGCGGAGCTCTGATCTTCCATAAGCGGTAGTGGTAAGACCATATGAAGCCCGTATTGTGTAACATTCTATATGTCGATGATGTAGAGAAGAAACCGCTCCCTTCCCATTTCCATGTCAGTTTGGCCGTATTTTCATTAACCCTTACCGAGGTTGAATAGAAAGCTTTTAGATCCTTGAGGTCTCTGACAAAGAAGGATTGCTGATCCGAATTTCCCAGTTGGCCGACCTCGTCCACATCGTATAGTAACCTAAGTACTACAGACCAATTGCTATTACGGTCTTTTTGCAC
>CAXKVR010000264.1:0-17917 GCA_964058845.1 Carex sylvatica
CCTGAACTTCATAAGAAAGAGTAATATATAAGAACCAATGTATGACTTCATCAATTATACAAAGACATATTCTCGGTATTTCTCATCTGCCTATTTCTCCAATACCATATTACAGCATTCCAAAATTAAATTAGATAGCAATCTAACGGAAATATGATGAACGTGTATATATCAATCTCCTCTCTTATTCTCTGATGTGATCATATGATCATATGCAGGTCCCATTTTTTGTAGATTGCCTTTTGTGTTGTTGCTTGAACTCCTTTGCAATTTTAGTACCAGCTGGTACTGATAGATTTCTGACCTAATTACTGTCTTATTTTGTTTCATTTAAAAGAAATTTTTTTGTGTCAATTTGTTGATATACCCTGAAATAAATAATTCTGGTTACACAGATGTGTAAATTATTTGACACTTCTGATCAGTGTCAACTTACATCTAACCACTATATTTGAACTTTAGATGCGTCGGATGCATGTTGAATATCTTATATCCAAAGACAGCTGGCTGTTCTTATTGGGGTGCGTCAGAACATGGGATAATTAATGCGTCCATATGCCTCAATTTCCAATAAATATTAAAAGTTTCAAGAGCTGACTTTCTACCATAGAACGAAAAATCGGAATCAGAATCGGGATCGTTTTTTTTACCATCGAATCGGAATCGGGTAAATTGGTCAGAATCGACTGAATCAGATCAAAAACTCGGACTTTTTTGTCAGAAACTTGTTTTACACTAAAACATAAGAGAAAAATGATAAAAATATAATTTGTCAATAATTTATGTTTAAACAAACGATTACAATCAAATAATCCATTAATAAATATAATACAAACATTTCAACATTTATATTTAAATATAGTTATGTATTCTAAGCATACAAGTCAGCTTAATGTATTGGTCTGTTCCTTGGTTGACAAAAATTATGTATTTGGTTCGAACCACACTAGATGCGAAATTTTTGAAGAATTTTATTTATGCGTTTCGGCCAATAGTATGACCGGAATTAAAACGTTTCAAATGAAATTCCAAGGGAAAGGGACCGTTTCGGCCAAAATTGAACTGTTTCAGCCGAAATTGGATGAAAAATTCACATACCGTAACTCGGCTATAGCCTGATTTTTCCTTGGATGCCCATTCTCCGAGGAGATAAGAAATGGCCTGATAAATGAGATCGTCAATTTTTGTAGCTTCAATAAACACAAAGATCTCGATGTCAACAAATTAAATGGAATTGGTAAGGTACAAAATGATTACTTCTTCAGAAAGGCTGTTGTGGGGGATTGGCAGAACCAGATAACGCCTGAGATGGCAAAGTTAGAAGAGATCACAAAAGTGAAAATTTCTAATTCTGGTTTCAGCTATTGAGTAGCAAGGAACGACAGGAAATGTGATGTACTTCGTGCAATATATATATTTTTATTATTTTTACTACTTCAACAAAATTAATTGTCATCAAGTTAGATGTCCAAAATATATTTGATTGCAGGGCTAATATTCAATATAAAATTTAATATTTTTTATCACAACCATTGACGGATTAGAACATCTACTTGCTTAATATATTATGAATGAAAATATAGTCAATTGACGTACGTACGTAGCTTTTAAGAAGATTTTTTTCTTAAATCAAGTATTAATTTAATTGTAAATCTCAGTATTATTACCAAATTTTTTATTTATATAAGTGAAAAACAAAGTATGTACTATTGTCCTGTTACCATAACAGACAAGTGCAGTAATAAATTAATTAGCCTTGTTGACAAACCATGTCAATGGCAGCATGCCTCTCATCATCTTGAAGAATCTGTTTTATCTGCAAGGATAAAAAATAACTATTGTTACGAATTAGGGAATTGAAATTACAGTTTCATGAGTATAGGAATTGAAATTACAGTTTCATGAGTATATCTATCTCCGACAAAAATATCGAGCAGAATACCAACACTTAAATATTTTTACCCATACGGATAAAACATGTTCTTGTAATCTTTTATAATATGACAGTTGAATTTTTGAAATTTTTTATTTTCAATCAAATTGGGCTTGACACTTGACAGTATTAACAACTTATTCATGCACATATTCTCTTATTTTCAGAAGAACAAAAAGAAAAGAAAAGAAAAATTCTAAAAATAATGTGGAGTACGTATTGGGCGAGTCCGGTTGACTTGCCATGAATCGTGGGTCTTTATTTAATTACCTGCCTCGACTCCCATAAATACTGGATCTAATTTTGCTGCTACATCCTGTCCCAAACTCATATTATCTTCTCTTCTTTCTATTGGCCGTAACGAATTATTCAAAACCATGGCAGATTGTTTAGCTAAAGTTGCCGGAACACTTGCTCGCCCCCTCATGGATGCATGTCGTCAGAACGTACTTCCACCATTTGAGAAGTACTTCATTTATCGTTTGAAGGTACCAACTTTCTTTCAAATTAAATGGCACTAGGTTATTCATGATCAAATGAACACATGCAAAAAAAATTAAAAATTAAAGAAAGATTGTAGTGCCCAATGTATCCGAAACTGATAAGGTAAGTTACCATCATCAGTCTTTTATCAATCACTACTGGTTCTATTATTTCGTTGTTATATTTGATTTGTCCTTTATTTATTGGTTTGCGGGGAACAGATACTTGGATGGATCAAGGATAAGCATACGATTCTTGCAAGAGATTTAATATTATATGATCCAAACGATAGACACTGGGGATCCAGTGATCCAAATGAAGCAAGGTAATTAATGCCCCGTTGATTTTGCGTCTTCCTTATTGTTTCAAGTTACTTCACACCTATCATTCCACTAAATAGGGATTAGCAGTGTCAACAAAACTTCACACCTATCTTACTTGTATCGTATTTGATAAGGCTGATATTTTTTTGTTGTTTACTTATCAAGTGAGGGTACGGGTAAGAAATTTTTATTTGCTTATCGGATAAGATTAAGAGTAAGATCTATTTCATACTTGTTATCTTAAAAGATAATTGATAATTGATAAATTTAAATTTATATTATAAAAAAAATTTATACCTCAACCTATATATAGTTAGTAAATTTATGACACAATTGATTTACTCAATATTTTATATAGTTTTTTAGTTAGTAATTTTTGGTAACATTGACTTAGACAATATTTTATATCATTTTATTTAAATAATTTATATTTGTTAAAATAATGTAATTAATAATTTTAATTTTTTATATCTGATGATATAATTTACTTGATGTGTTTAATATGTTTATTCTATTGTGATATATTTTGGGTTAAATAACATAAGACGTACATCAATTTATTGCATACTTATTCATTTTTCATTCGTTATTCATTAATCTTAAGGGATAAGTGTAAGATCATAGTAGGAATTATTGGTATCAGTACCGGGATCGGTCCCGGCCGATATCGATATGGTATCGGGCTATCGGCTCAGGATCGGGCTATCGGCTCAGGATCTGTATCGGTATCGGCTGATATTTCCTACTATGTGTAAGATACAGATAAAGCAAATACTTGGTGGGTAGGATATGAGATAGGTGAGGCTCATTTTTGTCCATTTATTAATGCAACAACGTATATAAATTCACAAAATGTTGTCGGAAAATGTCATGTTGGCCTTTAATTGTCAGAATTCATTTAATTATGATCTATAGCAGTGGAAACATATACCGAAAATTTGATTGTTTGATTGCTAAAAATAAGGTTCATGGAGGAAGCGGTGAAGGTTCTAAAACATGGCACCCAGTCGTTCGAAATAAAGGCTGTGATAAAATTCGACTTACTTTTGCCCGATAAAACATATGGTGTGTATCTCATCTTCAAAACATCCCCAGGCCCAGGTCTCAATGCTGTCCTGACTTCAACGGTATCTACGGAGACTGACGAATCGGAGGATGTATGCCTAACGAAAAATCCAAAGGTGCATGCAGATCAGAAGTTAGATGACATTAAATTGCCTGTAAATAGTTCTTATGATGGATGGATGGAGTTGGAGCTCGGAAAGTTTGAATGCCGTAATAATCCTACTAAACGAGTGGAGGAGATAAGCATCGAGGTCAAGGAAAACAGTAAACACACCATGAGGGCGGGGGTCTTTGTTGCAGGTATTGAACTACGTTCCAAATGAACCGCGAAGCATGTCGCTGCCATAAATTCCAGTGTTACTTCTGTTTGGATGTCCTATTATGTTTGATTTCATGCGTTCATATGATCCATTGTGTCATATTGTCAAAATAGTTGAGTTGCTTCTATGTTCCCTTCATTTCAAACATTTTAATTTGTTATTAAGTTTTTCATAGTGGATCATATATCCAACGTTAAGTATGTATGTAATATAATTATGAATTGTATAATGTCATGTATGATTGTCTAATTAAAATAATATAATATGGATTAAGGATATTTGATAATCTATGTATTCAATAGGGTGTGGTTTATTATAAATAGGTAGAACCATTTAGGCAAAGTTCAAATTTTTTTTTTTGAGTAAAAATAATGATCTTGCACTTATTTGTTTTAAAATTAAATAATTGAGGAACTGATTCTAAAATTTTCAATTCAATTAATAAGAATATCATTCAGAGCTTTGTGCGGCCTTTTGTGTAGTCTCACAAACCAGTTCAAATAAATATGTAAATTATAGATTGAGTTGGCTGTCACCAGAGCTTTATGTGTCCCTTTGTACTGCACTACAAGTATTATTAGTTGTAATAATAATAATAGCAACTATTCGGAGCTTTATGTGTCCCGTTTAATCCTGATACGGATTTTGTTCGGATTCGGAGCGGATTCGGAACGGATTATCCGGCTCCGTTTTCAGCCCTAGCTACCACTGAATTTTGTTGTAATAATAATTATTTTGTTGCAATAAATACATTCTATTACAACTAATTAGTTTAGTAACAATATTAATAATTTATTGCAACTAATTAGTTTATTTGTTGCAATGTGTTGTTGCAAAAGACAGAATTTGGTGTAGTGCGTTGGATCAACGATTTTCAAAGTGGCTTCATAAATAGTAAAAAAAATTCAAAAAATATAAAATTTGGTCTCTAAGTACATTTTAATATGGAGATGACATCTAACGGTTTGGATCGATCATTTGGACTTTAAAAATTAGAAAACGACTTGGTTGTACACGAAGCTAGGAACAATCGATTATATATTAGCCTATCTCTCTCTCTCTATATATATATATGTGTGTGTGTGTGTGTTTGTGTGTGTGTGTGTGTATTAGTGTGTTTATATATATATATATATATATATATATCTGTGTGTGTATGTGTGTGTATATGTGTGTGCTTATAGATATATATAGAGAGGTTGGCTACTATGCTTATATAAGCATATCTCCACATATGCTTATAACTCATTTTTGTGTTTTCAATGCTCAAATGGTCGATCTGAACCGTTAGATGTGATCTATATATTGAAATGTGCTTGGAGACTAAATTTTATATTTTTCTGAATTTTTTTTACTATTTATTAAGCCAATTTGAAAATCTCTGATCCAACGGTGGCTTCTGATTTTACTGTTTTGTTAAGCCACCGTTGGATCAGCGATTTTCAAAGTGGCTTAATAAATAGTAAATAAATTCGGAAAAATGTAAAATTTGGTCTCCAAGCACATTCCAATATAGAGATCAACTTGAACGGTTCGGATCGACGTTTTAAACTTTAAAAATTGAAAAACGGGTTATAAGCATATGTGGAGGTATGCTGATATAAGCATAGTAGCCAACCTCTCTATATATATATATATGTATATATATATATATATATATATATATATATATAGGAATATGCTATGCGTAGCATAGAGGGCCTCAGTGCAACGGCTCAATATTCGACTTTTTAAAATTCCAACATTCGATTAGAATCGTTTGTCTTGTTCTCCATATTAATATGTGTTTGGAGACCAAATTTTATATTTTTTGGAATTGTTTTACTATTTTTTTAGATTTATTGAAAATCGCTGTTTTCAGCAAATCTGGACCATAAAAAAACAGCACTTTTCAATAAATCTAAAAAAATAGTAAACAAATTCCAAAAAATGTAAAATTTGGTCTCCAAACACATATTAATATGGAGAACAAGATGAACGGTTCGGATCGACCGTTAGGATTTTTAAAAGTCAAATATTGAGCCTTTGTATGGAAGCACTCTATGCTACGCATAGCATGCTAGCATATTCCTATATATATATATATATATATATGACTAATATGCATTCGTATGCATATGGGCAGAAATACATACGGTCCAAATTTGAAATTTTAAAATCTAAAAAGTTGATCCAAACTGTTCATTTTATTCTCCATATTAATATGTGCTTGGAGACCAAATTTTAAATTTTTCTGAATTATTTTACTATTTATTAAGCCACTTTGAAAATTATTGATTCAACGGTGGCTGCTGATTTTACTGTTTTGTTAAGCCACCGTTGGATCAACAATTTTCAAAATGGCTTAATAAATAGTAAAAGAATTCAGAAAAATGTAAAATTTGGTCTCCAAGCACATATTGATATGGAGAACAAGATGAACGGTTTAGATCGACTTTTTGAATTTTGAAATTTCAAATTTGGATCGTATGTATTTCGGCCCATATGCATACGAATGCATATTCGTTACTCTATTTATATATATATATATATATATATATATAGAGTAAGGCTGGTGTGCTATGAGTTGCATAGAGGACTACGGTGCTATGGCTCAATATTCGAGTTTTTAAAATCCTAACGGTTGATCCGAACTGTTCATCTTATTATCCATATTAATATGTGTTTGGAGACAAAATTTTACATTTTTCTAACAAAATTTACTATTTTTTTAGATAGTTAGAAAATAAAATATCTGAATGGTGCAGAATTTTTTAGATCAAGTGATTTTCTACCTATCTAAAAAAGTAGTAAAATTTTTCCAAAAAATATAAAATTTGGTCTCCAAACACATATTAATATGGGGAACAAGATTAATGGTTCGGATCGACCGTTAGGATTTTGAAAAGTTGAATATTGAGCCGTAGCACCGTAGCTCTCTATGCAACCCATAGCACCCTAACCTTACTATATATATATATATATATATGTGGAGAGTGGCTAATATCAAAACGTTTGTTCCTAGCCTCCCCTGCAACCAAGTCATTTTTTAATTTTGATAGTCCAAATGATCGATCCAAATTGTTAGATGTGATGTCCATATTAAAATGTGCTACGAGACCAAATTTTACATTTTTTGGAACATTTTTACTATTTATTTAGCCACATTGAAAATCGCTGATCCAATGGTAGATTAGGATTTTATTGTTTGGTTAAGCCATAGTTGGATCAGCGATTTTCAAAGTGGCTTAATAGATATTACTTTTAGAGTAAGGCTACGCTACTTCGCGAATTAAACAGGATGTTTTAATTCGCACTCATATCTCTAGTTTCAAGGTCTAAATAGTTGATCCAAACCATTAGTTGTTTAATCTATATTAAAATGTGCTTGGAGACCAAATTTTACATTTTTTGAAATTTTTTACTATTTATTAAGATGGTTTGAAAATTGCTGTTTCTATTAAAATTCTGCACCATTAAAAACATCGATTTTCAAACCATCTTAATAAATAGTAAAAAAATTCCAAAAATTGTAAAATTTGATCTCCAAGTACATTTTAATGTAGATTAAACATCTAATTATTTGGATCGGCTATTTGTGCTTCGAAACTAGAGATATGAGCACGAATTAAAACATCCCGTTTAATTTGCGATGTAGCATTGCCTTACTCTTATTTTTATATAATTTTTGAATTTTCACTATCAGTTCTTAGGTTCTAATTAATTAATCACTTAAGCCATCAACATCCATCTGCAGCAACATCCTACCTCTGCAGTAATTTTTGAATTAATTAATCAGTTCTTAGGTTCTAATAAATTAATCACTTAGAATTTTTGAACTTTTGAATTTTCCTCTCCCTCTGCAGCAACATCCTCCCCTTCGACCTCCTCCTGTACCAATAAGCCATCAAAGGTAACGTGTTTAGGTTCTAATTAATTAATCACTTATATATATGTCGCACCCCGCGGCAACGGGTTGCAACAGTCTCCCGCAGTAAGCATACAACTCCGTGTAAGATTACTAGGCAGATCAACATATACTCAGAACTTCACGACAATTAAAATATAAATAAGTTTATAAATATAGATTAGAGTACACGAGTCTGGTAAAAATATAATACATTAAGGTATCACATATGAATACTGACTATCAGGTATGACATAGAGAATTATACAACAAAAAATAATATATACATCTCTAGCCAACTAACCAAATATCTACGGAGGTAATGGTGATCTATACCAGAGGCCTACTGATCGCGTGCCTCCCCAGATTCAGACGCAGCAGAACCTGTAATATAAAATTCTCAGTGCGAATTTGCCACTATCAGATGATTGGACTTGCAATCAGATTTCATATTCAAAAATAAAACCCATACCCTCGCAATTCAAATAGATACATATTTGTAAAGAAAAGAAATACAGATGCTCGACAACAATTAACCAAATGAATGACAATTAACGAATTTTCAAGATGAATCTCAAATACAACACAATTTGGCTTAACTCGACTATTATACGGGCTTATAACAACTACAGACGTTCCACCGAGCTGGACCCTTTATCTAACACCCATCTGTAATTGTTTGGCCTAACTATTTCCTAAGGTCTGGTTTGAATCATATAAGGAAAATTCGCTTTGAAATCATTTCAATATTCGTATTATTCAATTGACCGTCCAAATGCATTAACACGTAGCAAAATGCCACCGAGCCACAGACGTAACACTTGTTACCCACGATTTCCAATCCACATATCAATTCAATCACTCACTCCTCGTTCCAACTGGTACTGGGAAAACTGAGGGACATTCAACTTTGCAAATTCGTCGGACCCAAGTTAGCCATACGGCTGAACTTCGTAAATTCGCACACATACTCATTCTCAATCATCAAATCGTTGTGACTCTCAACCAACTCAGATCATGATAGATCGACACGACTGACAACCATACAAACATGCAAATCATTCAATTTCCGACAATTCAAGTTTAATTTGTTTGGGCTATGTATATGATTTACACGATTCAATGATGCAATCAATCAGATATTCAACATGACAAACAATTAAACAGTTTTATTCCTGAAAATGAAATATCAAACAAGTCAAAGAATTTCGCACCTATTTACGATGAGCGTATCGCTAAATTACGGATCAGGCATCTCGAAATGTCCTGCGAATTCTTGCTTGACCGAGTCTACACCTATATTACATGTATACTTGGTTTAAATCCTGGTTTTACAGTCGAGATACTCACTCGAGATCAATGATGGCTTATACGTTCCTATACTTCGGTATCAATTCTTTCGATTTCTTCTTTCTTATTAACAAACTCTAAAACTCATACACTTTACATCTGGGTCCTCTAACCCATACACAATTCTAATTAGGTTCATTTGTAGGTATACCAATTTACAGTCTCATTATCTTAGGTTCACGTAACAATTCAATTTTCAATTAATGAAATCCTAATTTGGTCAAAATTTGAATTAATCGCTAGATGTCAAGGTTGAGGGAGAGGTTTACCGATTACATGTCTAATTGGTCGGGTTAGCCTAATAAATCAACCACATTTCTCCAATTTTGGATTTGGAACCGAGAATTCCCAAAATTGGCAAGAATCTCAAAATTGAGATGAAATCGAGAAAAAAATTGATAAATAACCAACACGAAAGTTCAAAGGACTAGTCTATAAGTAATTCAACACAAATCTCGGGTTTAAAACGAAAACCGAATAGAAGATGAGAGAGAGAAATACCAAATAGAAGGGCTATAAGAGATCTACGACCAATTTCTCGACGCTAACTTCAATTTCACGGGTTTTGGGGCACTTTGAAGGGAGAGAGAGCTCTCTCTATCTTTTCTTCTCTCGACGGAGGAGAAAGAGAGAAAGAAGAAAAACAGAAAAAGCTGGGTTTTTGGTTAAAAATCCCTCTGAGTGCGGACACACTCGTTTTCAGTGAGGGTCGGCCACCTGCACTCAACCCTTGTTAGAATTCAAACGGCACATAAAATACAGAAAAATACTCCAGTGCGGACGCACTCATTTTCAGTGCGGGTCAGTCACCCGCACTCATCACTTGGATAAATTTTAGGACTTCAGAAAAATCACAGAAAATTCATGAGTGTGGACGCACTCAGTACTTAGTCAAATTTTCATCGAAACGGTACTGAATTCAGAAAAATCCGAGCCTAATGCGTCCGCATTGAAATTCAGTGCGGGTCAAGACACCCGCACTCAGGACTTGGTCAATTTTCAAAAAATAGATGGAGTCAGTGCGGACGTACTGAGCCTATAAAGTTCCAAAAAATTGTATTTTCGACGCGGTTTCGATTCACACTTGATTTACTTATCTAGAAAAACCTTAATTAAGGTTTAAACTTTTATTTTATCAGCACGATTTTTTATTCTTGCTAATTGAAAAAATTTCGTAACGTAACAATATATATATTGCGTATGACTAGGTCTTATGTATATAATACGCAACCAGCTGGCTATACCTCATAATTATATTTCATTCTGTCTTGTTAATTGAAACTTTTTACATTTAAAGCTTCAAAGCTAATTGAAACTCTATGCTACTATATATAAACGATTATAAATTCACTGATGATAGTTTCTTTCAATATCTAAAGGAAAGAATCAAAATGATATTATTGAAAATTTATGATCTTGGAGAACACATCTTTTCTCGTAGTATAAAACGAAAAAGAAAAAGAAAAACCATAATATCAAAATCGCAAAAAATGAAATCAAAGCTGGACTTGTACAATTAGGAAAATGCATGAGAAGGTACTGATTAGGCCAATTACTTCAAAAAATTGAAAGAAAACAAAGCTGGACTTCTACAATTTATTTAAGAAATGCATTCGAAGTCATTAAATAAGATATTTCATGTTCGCTCCAATTCAGGCGCAATTATGAAATTTTTTAAAGAAAATTATATTGTATTTGTAGCAACTCAGATTGTTAAGATGATTAATATTTTTTTTAAATGTTAGCCAGAGCGTTAAGATAATTAATTAATTACAAGAACAATTATTAAAGATTAATTAAAATGAAATTTATTATATAATTAAAATTTTCAAACTGATTAAAAGTTAAAACCAAGCATGTTCTTTTCCTCGGTGTTAATTACCATTGACAATATAAGTGATTTTTGCTTGTGCTAGCTCTCCTTGCAAGAAAAACTGATGAGGAAAATAAATGGTGTTTGAAGAAGTTTCTAGCCTCGTCCTATTATATATTATTAATGTAGAAATTTTTCACATTCGTATATGATATACCGTGTATGGTCGCATTTTTCTGTACTAGTGTATCTATCTTTTAGAATCTTATTAACATATAATATATGATATTAATATATTAATAGGTAAATAAGTAATAATTAGAACAACAAGTAGACTCCATTTTTTAATTAATAATATTTTAATTGAAAGTTAAGAGTTTCAAAACTCAAGAACCACAGCATCTTTTAATTTATTAATTAATAGTAAATTTCGCTAGAGTCATTAAAGTCTGTCTTTAATCACGAATTAATTACACAAGTTGGATTTGTCTCTTCATTGCTATTGAACTTTCAATTGTCCCAATCAAGTCACCGTATAACTTTTCAATCAAAAATATTAACGGAATATTCTTATTCTGTCAAAAATATAACTGAATATGCTCATTCAATCCAAAATTTTAACAAAATATATTTATTCTGTCCAAAATTCAAATGGAAAAGTTATATTATGTTAATATTTTGGATGAAAAAATTATATCATGACTTGGTTTAGACAAATTAAAAGTTCAGTGTCTATAGAGAGACAAATGAAACTTGAGTGATCAACTCGTAATAAAGAACAAAGTCTCAAGAGAAATTTACCATTTTTTATCTCCTCCTCAGAGAATGGGTATCCAATGAAATTTGCTAAACTCATCACACCATTTATAGGGTCATTCATCATCTCCTCGTAGTTGAGGAACAAAATTTCTCATGAGGAGAGTGCAAGCTTACCATGTAATATTCGAGCACGTGATCCCAGATAGGACCGTTAAGTATTGGACCATCACAAAATAATTCAAGGCTTGTGTCAAATATATTGATTTGTTGAACCTTTCAATTTTTTTGGCCATGTGCCAAAGAGAGACTAAGACATCTTTTGCCCCATGTTCCCACTAATATGCATGAGGCATCCCATGCCAGTATCGAACATGCAGCTATCTTAGTATATAAGTTATTCCACATGCATCCGACGCATGTAAATTTTAAATTTAGTTGTTAGATGCCAGTTGACACTCAAAAGTCTCAAATAATTTACACATGCAGGTGTGTAACCAGAATTATTTATAGCAGGTTAGATAAAACAAATTGACACCAAAAAAAATTCTTTTAAATGAAACAAAATAAGGTAATAATTATGACAAATTAAAAATGTATCAGTACCTACAGGTACTAATATTGTAAAAGGGTACAAGCAACACAAAAGGCAATCAACAAATTAAAAATGGATTGCAAACACTTTCATGCTTCATACATTTTGAAAGAAACATAATTGTTTATGAATTAATTAAATTTGAGAGATCCGATACATTGTTAATAGAAGAGACCCATTTTTAAAAACTTCAAAATGAACTGTAGCCAATTCAAATTCGTATAAAAAAATGATTTAGTGCACCAAAAGACAACATACACATCTTAGTATCTTGATAGTTGATGACGATAGGATGATCTTTCTCCTTTCCTATATGAATCTTCATCTTTAAAAAACTTTGCATAATTCTTCATTATTTTAGAATAACAAATACGTAGACTACTTTTTTTAATTAGTTATTTTAATTGAACGTTAGAGTTTCAATACTCAAGAACCACAGCATATCTTAGTTTTTTAAAACTAAGGAAAGGAACAAATATATTTCTAACCTAATTAGATAGGGACAAGTGATTATTTCAAATGTTTTATATAAAGTCGCCATCTCCAATAACAGATCCATATAAGACGTGGTAATCGATCACTGGAATTTGACTGAAATTGAACCGTTTCAGGCGGAATTTGAGTCTAGCGCATAAGTCGGTCAGAAATCATTTTGGGCGGAATCAATACGTTCCGGCTAGCGAATCAACGAGTTGAGCGGCTCAATATTTCATAACGAATTGGACTCTAAATTGAAAAAGCCCTAACTCGACTCAATTCGCTTTAGAAAGAAAAAAGCTTGGATCGGCTCGGCTCATGTAAACACTTGGTTTGACTCGGCTCGGCTTGCGAACCAGCTCGTATTTCGTCCTTTGATTGAAAAAAGGAGGTCAATTAACCCTCTAATGAAGGTAGATTGTCCATGGTGTTAGATTGTCGTGTCACAGTAATATTTTTTGGACCACAATTGCCAAACTTTTCCGAATGATTAGATGATTAAGCTATATATTTCTATATTGTTATTTAGAACAGGGAAAAAGATTGATGAATTTGTATGGACGAAATCTTTGGTCGCAAGAAAAGACCGTATTCTCATGGTCAAATTTCAATTTTTTTCAGATTTCAATTTTTTTCAAATTTCAATTTTTTTTCAAATTTCAAATTTTTTTTTAAAATTTTTGAAAAAAATGATCATTTCTATCTTTTTTCAAAAAAAATTTAAAAGTTCTTTTTTCAACATGTAATATGAGCCGGCTCGTGAGCTGAGTCAAGTCAAGACTAGTGTTTACATGAGCCGAGTCGAGCCAAGTTTTTTTCTTTTAAAAGCGAGCTGAGTTAGAACCAAATCATTTTGCTTCTCTCATTGAACCGAGTTGAGTTTGAGCTGAACTTTAATCATTAGCAACCCTATCGGCAACTAGTTGTTGCCTACTCAGAATAAGGAGTTCCCCTCAAGCACAATGCCCTGCAATAAATGAACCCCTTGAAACCCCCACAGAACATAATGAACGCAAATCACAGGATAACTCGAAATAGAATAAAGGAACATAGAAAAATAGAATAAAGGTTGTGCTCCAACTATACTCTCCAGAAAAATAGAATAAAGGAACATAGAATAATGAACCACACAGATAATTTTACTCTTCTCATCATGTTAATATTATTGAGGTTTCAGAATCATGCTTTCATAGCAAAATATTAACTCCAGAAATATTTCGATTCCCAAAAAATCAGACAAATTAATAAAAAACGTACCTAAAAATATTACAAGAATCACGGGAAATATAACACACAAGTAAATCTTAAAGACCCAAACCGTTTATTTGGTTTACTCTTGCAGAAAAGAAACATCCCAGAAGCAACTATGCCCATCACCCAACGTTCAGATAAAAAGATTTTAATAACAAGAAGATATTTTACAAATAGATTATTCAATTTTTATTTTATGCGTTATCTAACCTATGGCAATTTATTTTCATTGTAGAGATGTAGACCTAAACCAAACCTTGCACACGCCTTGGCAAAAGCTCTCTCCTCTGCCTCTGCCTCTGGATCTTTGTACCGGTTATCATTCAGAGCTATGGTACCAATTGCTTCTCTGTGTGCCTACAGAAACCCCATTAAGTAGTTTAGATAATTACGTACTGGGTATGCAAAGTTTCCTTGTAGATCTAATCATGCAAACAGATAAGGAAATTTCCATTTTGGTGAGAGTAACCAAATATGTTATCAACAGGCTTTGACAAATTTTTCCAAAAAAAAAATACAAAACGAAAAACAAATATGTCATCGACCACTCCTATGTCCTCGACATGGACTGACTTTTGCATATCTTGATCCTCTGGGTATAAATGCAAAATTATCTCAATTTCTTCATATTAAGGTCCATGCCATAGAAAATTGAAAGCAAACTAGTAGAAATTAAAGAAACCAAAAAAAAAAAAAAGAATTATTCTTTCCAAGGGGCTTGCTTCAATAAGCATTCTTCATTTCGTCCAAAGAAAAAAAATCTAAAAAGCAACAATTAAAATTCATTTAAAGTTAACAAAGTACGTACCTGTCCATCAGATCCATGGATTGTGACACGGTACACTACAGTAACCCTGACATTGTCAGAATATTTCACATCTCTCACTTCACCACACCACCCTGAGAAATTACACCATTCGCATTGGTTAGAGAGAATGAAATGCATGTATGAGAAACAAAGAATCATTTATGTGAACTCAAAGCTGAGGTAACTTGATACTGTTTTCTAGTTATGGAGAGTTATTAACCAATAACAAGTAAATAATTATAAACTAAAAAATAATTATATTAAACATTACAAATGTGCATACAGCATAAATTGTTATGTGTTAAAAAGGATCACCTGGGGCATAGATGTTCAATATTTCGTTGATACGGTGCCTGCATAAAATGAGATAGACACCAATTACAACCACATAATATTTATTAATGCAGATATGGTCTTTCAAACATCACCATTTGCGACTTTTGGCAGTAAAAATTCAAATTCTCTCAGTGCAGTCCTTGAGAATTCTGATTTGTGTCATTTTAGAACTGGTAAAAGGTGATCCTTAATTTTGGCAATTGGCATGAAAATGCTGGCCTATGATTTTACTTTTCATTCTGTACTGATACAATAGAATGCATCCTTGAAATACCAACCAATGTATATCATACCCCAGCCTGAAAGCTCAATTGAAAGTGCCTAACACACCTGAAACATCTACATGTAGTGAGTTGAGATGACACTAGCATATTAATAATATATCTCCTAATTTAGTAAGATCTGAGATAACCCGTGTGCAAATTCAGGAACTTTCATGAGTATATAGATAAGTTGACTAACATAATTTGCTACTTTTTCCTTAAAAAAAATTAATACAATGCATATTATGCCATCGAATCTAGAGCACGTACCATGGGATGGAGATTTTGTTTGGCGAAATTTTTCAGGTGTTATGGGCTTGTTCAAATCGTGCAAAATTTCGACCATCGGCCGGGTAATTCCATTGGAATGCTCATCCAATGGTACCATTTTTCTTTTTAGTGGTCGATTTGAGGGAGATTGGATTGAGAGTTTGGTGGTTGCTGATGCCATTTTTTCTTTTTATTGATCGATTTGAGAGTTTGGTGGAGGTCTTGAAGGGAAGGTCCTGAGAAGCAGCTTTTATGAGCAGAGAAGTGTTGCAAAAGGATTAGATTTTTTGTGATAATTATAATATAAGTATATGTGTAATGATATCGATCTTTCCGTTGAAGTAAGGTTATTACATTAGGAATCGTCTAATTGTTCACAGTTTGTCCAAAACATTTTTAATTTGACTTGCGTCACTCCTGTAAAATTACTAATTCAATGCTGTAACTTGTATATCAAATTTTATAAAAAACGCATTTTAAATTTCTAACATTCAGCGAGATCACTTTGAGTACTTGCAACTTACACAACTTGCCAAACTAACTGTACTTGATACGGAACCACTTGATGTACTTTTCTACCTTATAGTTAATGACAATTTTAAAATCTTTATAGAACATTTTACAATTGAACCACTTCTAAAATTTGCAGTTTTTTCAAAATAATCCTGAAAATTATACAAAATTAATTTTTTTGAATCAAATTTTCTTTTTCAAAATTAAAATTAACTTTTAAAAAAAAAATTCATAATATTTTTCTTCAATTATTAATATTTATATATGCATCTATATCCTATAAATTACAACTACACATACTGTAAAATATAAAGATTCAAACCATAGAACTTCAATACTATAAAATTTTCAAATGTAAACTATAAACTAACAGATACAAACTATAAAACTGTAAATCTGAAACCTAAAACACTATAAAACTGAAATAAACACACTGCAAAATTCAATACTATAAATTTAAAAGATGTAAATAGAAAAACTAACATATGTAAACTATAAATCATAAATACATCAAATATTCACAACCACATTGTTAAACATTAGTAACTGTTCACAAGATGAATACTGTAAAATTAATAGGGTGAATACTGCAAAATGACATGATCAATACTTCATATCGCCTCTCTATCATATCTTTCCTTCAGATTTTGACAAGATTAATACTATAAAATTAACATGGTGAATACTGTAAAATAACAAGATCAATACTCCATATCGCTTCTCTATCAACTCTTTTCTCCAGATTTTTACAAGATTAATACTGTAAAATTATAAGATAATTACTATAAAATTAACATGGTGAATACTGTAAAATAACAAGATTCATACTCCATATCGCCTCTCTATCATCTCTTTTCTCCATATTTTTACAAGATGAATACTGTAAAATTATAAGATAATTACTATAAAATGACAAGATCAATACTTCATATCGCCTCTCTATCATATCTTTCCTTCAGATTTTGACAAGATGAATACTGTAAAATTAATAGGGTGAATACTGCAAAATGACATGATCAATACTTCATATCGCCTCTCTATCATATCTTTCCTTCAGATTTTGACAAGATGAATACTATAAAATTAACATGGTGAATACTGTAAAATAACAAGATCAATACTCCATATCGCTTCTCTATCAACTCTTTTCTCCAGATTTTTACAAGATTAATACTATAAAATTATAAGATAATTACTATAAAATTAACATGGTGAATACTGTAAAATAACAAGATAAATACTCCATATCGCCTCTCTATCATCTCTTTTCTTCAGATTTCCACAATATGAATACTGTAAAATTAGAAGATGAATACTGTAAAATGACAAGATCAATACTCCATATCGCCTCTCTATCATCTCTTCCTCCGGATTTCCACAAGATAAATATTGTAAAATTACAAGATGAATACTGTAAAATTAATCGGGTGAATACTATAAAATGACAAGATCATCACTTCATATCTCCTCTCTAT